>OOFE01049508.1:35244-60296 GCA_900323365.1 Monocentris japonica
TTTTTGCTTTTTTCACCTTGCCTGTTAAGCCTTCTGTATAATCCCATTCCATTTTAGTAAAATTTTAAATGGGGCCACTTCTGTTTGTATCGTTGAGAGAGCTGAGCGGTATGAAGGAAGGCTGAGAGGGGGTTTCTAAAAGTCAAAAATAACTAAAATATAAGTTGCATGATCTGAAAAATGTAGGAGAAATAAGGGTTCATTAATCTATTATGTTTTTTTTTATTATCACTTTTTCTCAAGATTAATTTTTGCCATTTTGGCCTATATTATACATATGTTGTTTACAGGATTTCTTGAGATTCATTCAGTGGAGTCCCTTTTTCCAAACATTACATTTCATTACTCTAATGATACCAGTGTGATAAGAAACACACCACATCAAACCATTGGAGGCTAAACCCAGTGACTCACCCTGTAAGGTTGTACTCGAGGCAGCAGTGAGAACTGAGAAAACCTCCACAGCCGGCCCTGGTCTCCTGCCTGTGAGAACAGCAGAGCTTGCTTCCCCTCCTCACTCTGCTGATACACATTCAGGGTCCCCATGCCTTTGCCATACATGTGGTACCACAGCTGCACAGATGCTCCTTTGCCTGAGCAGCCATAGTAAGGAAAATATATCAAACTGCTGGGCTGATGCATTTTGTTTCCATTGCTAAAACACTGTAGGGTGAAGAACTCTTCAATGCAAAACGTGCATTGCAATACGCCACAAATGTATCGATATTATCCTCCCTTTACACCTGTAAACTGAGACTACTTACAGTAGATGTGAAGAGATGGGGATAATGGGTCAACAGATAATTCATGCAATGGCTAAGTTGGACTGAAATACACTCAGGCCAGTTTATTAGGTACAACTAGCAAGAAGTCAAGTCAAGTCAAATTTATTTGTATAGCCCTTAATCACGGTTACAGTCTCAAAGGGCTTCGGGTAGGAATACTGGGTAGGACCTCCCTTTCGCCTGCAGAACAACCTAAATTCTTTGAGGCATGGATTCAACAAGGTGCCGGAAACCTTCCACAGGGAGAGTCCATGCTTGCCCATTGTAACATTTAGTCCAACAGTAAATGAATCTCTTGACTCTGTCTGCATGCTTTGTACTTATAATTTATTTACACCTGAGCTGAGCTGTTGTGTAAACGTACCTAATAAAGTGGCCACTGAGTGTATATGCTATTTGTAATGAATCTTATTATCTTGTTAATTGGGGGAAAATAAGGGTAGAAGCATGGATTCAATTACGGCGCCATAATGTAGATCTTAGTTTATAGATCTCAAAGGAAATTATCAAATGTCTGCAATAGAAAAATGGACAACATGGTGGCTCCCTCACTTGCAGGGTACAGTGGTGAAGCCATTTTGGCTGTCTGGCCAGCCAGGTCAGTGGCAGAGGAGGGCAAGTAGTAGTAATGGCCAGTGGGCGTGTTGGTGGTGTGGTCGCTGTCTGGTCCAGTGTTAGGGTTGGGGGTGGACCCCGATTGTCTGATCCAGTCAGAGTCATCACTAGTCTGTTGCTGCCAGTTACAGCTCCCCTCCTCGAAGTCACACAGCTCTAGAGGGTTACAAAAAATTATACATCCATTTTGGAAAGAAAAGTCATTACCCAAAGTTTATCATTCAACATCTCTAAAAAATAGAGAATTGAGCCTGTCAGTGTGTTAGTGGATATCTAACAAAAACTATTCATATATACTGGTGCTTCCCATAGTTTGGTCAGCCACCTACTTAAATCAACTAGCACTGGGTCCAACAGAGACAGATAGTGTCTCGCTGAGTGTATCTGCTGTTTCAGAAACATGTACATACAAACACTGCCTTTCACTTCTCTTATGTGAGGGATATTTGACACCAGTGCTACTAATTTGTATTCCTGTTTACTGTATGTTGCTACCAATAGCTGCTTGGTAACTTAAGTACACTGATATATATTTATTTATTACATTTTTATTTCTATATTTACATTTTACATTTCAGGCATTCAGCTAATACTATTGTAGTTTATATATATATATATATATATATATGTACTTATCCAGAGCAACTTAAATTGAGTGCAGTAGTAGAATAAGCTTCAACTCGTTGAACCAGGACCAGCATTACAAGCAACTAACAGTAAGGGGTGCAAGGGACAGAGCCATAGATAGCCAATAGATGTAACAAAATACTCCTGTGACCCTAGAGTGATCATGAAAAAAGAGGTGGAGCTAACTGGAAATAATAGAATATCAAAGAGAGTAGAGGAGGAAGATACATGAGAGGGGATATGATTCATGGGGGAGACGGTGGCTCTGGAAAGGTTTCTCTACCCCTTTTTTCCATCTGACTTCATCTAACCCGTCTGTTGTTTGCATAATATTTCCCTGCAGTAAATCCTAAATAATTAACTCAAAAACAAACAGCAGGTTTGAGATCAGGCTAGAAACGACTAAGGGAATTTAACAAGGAACACACAAACACACACACACACCCTTTGTGTCATCGTATTCATTGCAAAATGGCTAGTGTCCAGATCACAGGTCGAGTCAAATCATAAACTAATAACCATATTAAATGCATGACAGTCATTGCCAGTGGGATTTTAACACCAGCCTTACTACCTGAAGCAGGACAAGGTCCATTGATGAGGGAGATGTCATCAATGGCTATGTCCCCTGCCTCTCCTCCCACTGCAGCCTCCAAAATCACTTGGTGGACCTTCTGTAAGGTCACATGACTCTGCACCACCCGCCACTCATCCCCTTGATTTGCTGACTGTTGCCACACCTACAGGAAGGAAAGGACACTGATTCACTCTTCACAATGAGGATGTGAGGATATTTTTGCAATACCATGAAACTAAGCAAGTTAATATGCCATACATCAGTGTTGTTTTGCAATCAGCATTTCACAATTGGTTGAATGAAAACGGTCAAATGTATTTCTCAATCATGTCACCGTTTTTTGAACACTGTAATAAAGGGAAGTAATCAGTGCATCATCCAGGATGCAAACAAGATGCACGATCATTGATAAAAAATGTAGCCTTCTCTTACCTCTATCAGACTTTGCACCTCAAGCTGCAGCACTGATAGCACACATTATAAGACTTGGACTTATGAAACTTAAAATTTTAATCGTTTGCATGTTTTACCACTGTTTTCTTCCAGGGCTCAGCTGTTTGTAGAACCATCTTCAAAGAACCCACTGTGGCCCCAAACATGTGGTACCAAAATGTGAAGCAGTATCCCTTTTCACCAGCGGGTGGCAGCATTGAGGACTTCAGCTGAGCCACATTCCCCTTTAGACTTGGCAGGGAACTCTCGATGTACAAGTACTGCCCTGTGAAGCACCATGCAGTGTTTATAATATAACTAGTAAATATGAAATGTAATGTTTTACCACCAAAAACAGGCTGACTTCTCATATAGTCTAGCATAATACTGACCAGTGCTGGTAGTGTGGTCTCCTGCAGGGCCAGTGTTGGGGGTTTCAGTGGGACCAGACTTTCTCAGCCAGTCCAACTCATCTTCAGCCCCCTGGACCCAGACACATAGACCATACTCAAAGGAGCAGTCATTGACTGACAGAGCTGTGGAAATAAAAATAATTTAATATTAACCAACCTTCCTCCTCCAATTTCTGTCTGTTGTGGATTTCCACACTGAGCACAATACACATATTATTAATGAAACCGTATCTACCTGGTGGCTGGAAGGAATTTTCACAGTTCAGGAAAGAGATGTCATCCACAGCAACAACATCATCACCAGCTGTAGTGCCCATCTGACTACCTCCATCCATGCTGCTGAACAATACCTAAGAATATAAACAATTACATATTAAAGGATTAGTGTCCCCCAGAATACAAATATTGCCTCTTTCTGGACTGTACTGATCAGAATTGAAGATTGTTAATGTACTACGTATGCCATAATTGAAAGATCACTAAATTCCTTTCACTCCATTTACCAATACGCAGGATTTGATGTTATAATCCTTCGTGCCATAATCCAGGGTGAGCATTCACACAGACGCCCAATTCAGATGGCAGAAAGAATGATGCACTAACCCACAAATGGTGACTATAGATGAACTAGATTAAATACATAGATTTACAGTCATGCATCCTTTACATTAATTCCATTGAAAATTGAAATGATTGAAATGGAACTTGGACACACTTTATAAGGCTGTTGGTGCTGGCCTAGAGGTAGATACTCCGGGGCCCACTGGGAGACTGTGTTATGACTGCGTGACCACAGGATTGCTTCACTCCCCTCAGCTTGCTGCATAAGCACTCTGAGTGACCTAGCACTCTCCGCACTCATGTGGAAGTGAAACCTGGGCTCAGGAAAGAAGGAAGGAAGATGGGGAGAGTGTTGGATTAGGAAGGGAGTTGCGTGGGAGGAAGAGAGAAGGAGGGGGACATTGAGCAATTCATACACTATGAATTCAACTCTAAATATCAAGCCAAATATTTTAGACATAAGACATGGTGATAATAATGAGCCTTGCTTGTAACAAGAGCAATTTGACAGTCAGTGTCCTGGTTAATCACTAACAGGATCTGGCAGTAGGGGGACGACGGTGGGAGGGTGGGACTCTGGAGTCGGGCCTCGCTCTTTGTTGGCTCTTGACTGAAATTCACTGTCATGTAGTGGCCTGGGAATGGGGGAAAACACCCTGATCAATGACCCTTAAACTTGCTGCTTCAGCTCTACAGTGTAGAGTGTAGTCACGATCATTTGAGGTCCATGTCTAGACCGGTCGGGTCACCTGTATGTGTAGTGTGGTCAGTGGGCGGCACAGTCTTGTTACTGGCTCTCTGTCTCTGCCACCTGCTCTGCCCATCACTGGTGTCAATCCACTGGCACTGGCCACTCTCAAATGTGCAGGGACCTGGAAGGGATGTGCAGGGCATGAGGAACTGGACATTGTTAGGAAAAAATAGGAGGTGAATACTGGCTCATTCATAACATGGTTCAGGGAGAATGGGTGAAATGAGTCACTTTTTACTTTTTGGGCTACTACAGCAAGATAAATGTGTAATTATTTCAAATACTAATTGCTACGTATACTTAACAATGTTGGGTATCCATGGAGATCAAAACATTTCCTGTAGCTAACACGGTTTTAGAAATATGACCCATTAAGCAAAGTTGGTCTTTCTGCACTACATTCAGCAAAGTATGGTGCAAGTTGAGCCCTATGGGGGTAAAATGTGCCACTCCTCCATACCTAGGACAAAACAAAATGTACTCATCCTATTTTTAAAAACAATTTAATACTTTATTTCAACAAAGTTACACGACTTAAAACCTTTATTGTTGTGCTTTTCAGTCCTTTCACTCGCGCCTTTCCAGCGTGCAGCAGTACATGATGAAATCACTTGACTTGGCTCACTAACCACTTTCACTAACCACTTTCTCCTTGTGCACTCCTCAATCACTGATTTGTGGAAATGAAGCCATCTGAATCAGTGATTGAGGCACTGATTTGTGAAAATGATGATATGATTCATTTTATGTATGGTTACCTAGATACAAGGGATGGCTCATCCTACCCACAGGCTATAAATTTAGCCTGTGTTACAGATACGAAAGGCAGCTCTCACCACAGCCATCCTCGTCTTCCCCTAGGGGACAGTCTAGATGATAGTCACACTGCGAGCTGCCCAGAACACACTCTTTGCCTTCTGACCGCCAACAGAAAAACTCATTATTCTACAACACAAAAAAATGAAAATTACGTTTATAGTGACTTAAACACAAATTCACAAATGGGTGTGCTCTACTAGTCACAGAATTGCCTCTGGGGTCATGGCTTTGCTCACTTCACCATGGTCCAGTCAGTTTATCATGTCAGCTAATTTACCTGACAGGGATTGGTTGGTGCAGTTGACGGTGAGGTTGTGGCTGGAGAAGTGGGTGTGGCAGAAGAAGAGGGCGGGGCAGTGGTAGGTGGTGTAACAGGCAGTTGGCTGTTGTTAGGGTCAAGTACACACTCCTTGGAGAAAGAGATGTCGTCCAGGGCAGCCAACCCTCTCTGACCGTCTCCTCGCTCATAGCAGAAGACAATCTGGGGAGCAGAAAAACTGGACCAGTCTGACCTTATTGCTTCCTGCTATTATTCCTGTTATTGTGTAATACCATCGATAAAACACACCATAAGCAAATAAGCATGAGCCAAATGACGGTCATGTGTTTGCTGATTTACAGCAATGTGAGGGAGGAAAGCTTTGCACCACATCCTTGTTATGAAATGCACCTGCTTGGAGATTGGAGACCAAATATCAAATATAAAAAAAAATGGGAAAATTGGAATTGATACTGCATTCATCTCTACAGATACCCTAACGGGATCTGAAGGGCATTTAAAGTAAGTTCTTACACATTAATCCTGTTCTTATTATCAAATCCCACATTTATGATTTTGATGCCAAATTCAGTAGGTTCCTTTGTTTTTGTTCAGTTGTCCAGTTTTGTAATACAAACTTAAACCAATTTCTATCATTATCAAGGCATGTATGCCAGATGCCATGTCATCATATCAATGATGAAATCAATGATTAATGATCTGAAAATGTTTTTATGAATGAGGCCGTGGGTGGCAACAGTTCTCATCCATTATTTAACCAACTGCCTGTGTTGTCTTCACTGACCTTGCTATTGGCTGAGGAGGAGAAGGTGACCTCTGCTCTCTGCCAGCTGTAGCTCTGTGATTTTTCCCTGAGCCACAGCACTGTGTCCTCACTACCAGACTGGAGCGTCCTGGACTGGACAGTCAGTCTAGCTGTGGCATCATCCAGGTTGTAGTAGAAGAATCTCACCTACATAGACACAGCAAACACAGTCACACGGAAGTGACCACACAAAAGAAGGTCCTATTATGTACTAGCTTTGT
Source organism: Monocentris japonica (assembly GCA_900323365.1). Taxonomy (NCBI): domain Eukaryota; kingdom Metazoa; phylum Chordata; class Actinopteri; order Trachichthyiformes; family Monocentridae; genus Monocentris; species Monocentris japonica. Next base: position 42,131 of record OOFE01049508.1, read on the forward strand.
GAGCTAGGTCTTGTGAACTGTGATCAACTTGCAAGATCATCTGACTCACAAGGCTAACATCCCTCCAGGTTTCATCTAAATTGGACCAGTGATGTCTCAGATATCACATTTGAGTTTAAAAATTTTGACCTTTAATTATAGCATCCTCATCAGGCAATCAGTGTAACTTTTTAAATGGCAGAACACAGTGCCACAATGCATCGTCCACCCATGTTTCATCACAACCAGACCAGAGGTATCACCTGAGATATCACATCTGATGGATGAATGGGCGGATGGACAGATACAGCCCGATGGATGGCCGTGTCATACTAACAGGTATAATGAGAGACAGGTAACAGCACAAGCCAGTTAGCTGAACCCTCCATTAACACCTGGAAAGCCCATGAACATTCCCATCTATACTCACAGTACAGTTAGAGCTGGGTAGTAAGGTACTGGAGAGCATCTCTGATGTCTGGCCCTTCTCAGTCAGGTGAGTCCCAGGGATGATGTAGTGACCTGGATAATAATATTGTGATAATATTGACAGTGAGATACAAAATCCAATTGGTGGTCACCATGAGGCCAAAAAACAAAATAAGCAAACTCCAAAAGTAGATTTGTTTTGTTATAAAAGGCCCCATTACACTATGTTAAGACCCAACTTAAATGTATATTGTGAATTTATATCCCATTTATAACCCTACTCGACACGCTATCCCTTTATGTTGTACCTTTGGAAATTGGGTTGATGATATTGCTATAGTCTCAGAGAAAATGTTTTTTTCAGGGGAACGGGCTGTCCATTATGCTGAATCATTCAGTGAGTCAACTCACCCAGACCAGTACCAAACCGGCCTCAGAGTCCCATACCTGCAGCAGTGTTTTGGGTGTGATCCCTGGGAGGCCCATGGTTGGGCCAGGCTTCCTGCCCCTTGCGGTGTGTCCACTCAGCCCCAGGGGTGTCCACCTCACTCCTGGCCCAGGAACACAGACCCTGCTCAAAGCTACAGCGCTCCACCACACCTTGTTGCTCTACATGATAGTGGGAAAAGGTAAGAGGGAGGGAAGGGGCAGAGTGAGAGATCAACAGATACAACAACAACCTGTGAATGTACTATGAATTTTTTTTCAGTTTCAGTTTTCAATTGTCAGTGAAGCAAATCCAGGAATCTTTTTTGTATTTTTGTGCACCATGACATTATGTTAGCAACTTTTACATGTCTGTCTCCTGTACCTGTACGGCCAGTGTATGCGTATGTGGAATTTGACTGTACATGAATACCACAACATTCAGTGTTTCTAACAAACTGGTGGTTGTTGCAACTTACCACAGTTGGTCTCATCAGACCCATCCCCACAGTCGTCACTGAAGTCACACACTCGGGTGCGCTCCACACACACTCTATTGTTGCAGGTGAACAAGTCCACTGGACACAAGGGCTGGGGCTCTGGAAAGAATGAAAAGACAAAACATAACATATATGAATGTAAATCAAAAAAGAAGCGTGTATGTTCAGCAAAACCCTTCCCATGGATAAATGAAAGTTAAAAAAGGTGATGTTCGAAATAACAATTCCAAGAAAATGATGGATTTCTCCCTGTGTGATCGTTGAACGTTGGTACAAAATGGTTGCTATCAAACTCCATTGTAAGTATGTTAGAAATATCTTGACATTATGTCCCATTTGGCCAAATATCTGCAGGAATAAGAAAAATACACCACCAAACAACAAGATGGACTGTTATTATGGCACTTAAGAGATATGCTATTCTTCTTCTTCTCGTTATTATTATTATTAGAAGCAGGAGCAGTAGTAGTAGTAGTAGTAGTAGTAGTAGTAGTTGTAGTGATGGTGGTGGTAGTATTATCCATTGCAGAGAGAGGTAAGTAAGAAGAAACACTAAATGTGGTTTCTAGCCTACCAGGCAAGGAACAGTTGGAGAAGTCTATGTCGTCAATGGCAATGTCACCAAGATGACTGAAGGTTCTGGTGGCTTCGAACAGGATGGTGAAGTCCTGAGGGGTTCGACCAACCATTACCTCACCGTGACGCCATGAGTCACCATGGTTTCCAGACAGCCACAACAGTGGGGTGTTCCTGGAGCCCTCCTTCAGCAGCACCTTCAGCTTTCCTATGCCTGGAACGGCGTAGGATGACACACTGTACATGCATTTGTGAACACACACACATGCAGACTCACATATGAAGTGAGGCAGACACATGCACATCGACACGGGCATGTGAGTGTGTATAGATGTGTGCACTCACACACACACACACACACACATATACACACACATACATACCTTCTCCATACATATGGTAGTAGAAGTGCAGTGTGCAGGTAGCACTGGCCTGTTTCATGGCGGGACTCTGCAGAACAGCAAAGCTTATGTGATCTCCTCGGTCCGCCTCCACCGCCATGTACCAACCTAGAAGAACCAGATAAGAACCCAGATTGAACGCAAAACAGGAATTGAATGCGTCTTTCAATGAATGAGTGAAATATCCCTGAAGGGGACCTAATGTTTAGAATCAGTGTTTTTATGATGATAAAGTATCCAAAGAAAAACATCAGCACTGCAAATCTGCACAAGAACCAAAACTGGGACAAAACAAGGTTGAATGGTTTCCCCTTTTACTGCTATACTGTAAAAGGGAAACACCAGAGGAATCATGCTTACATATCAAGTCCCTTTTACCCCTATAACACAACTATATTTTATTCACATCTTACAACAAAACGATGAGTAAATAATGAAATGATTTGCCTCTTGTTGCTGAGGTAAGAGCATGGCCATACCTAACTCAGTGCCCTGTGTGTGGTCTGTAGAGGGTCCTGTATTGTCAGTTTCAGTAGCATTCCTGTCTCTCAGCCACTGGAACTGGCCAACACTGATGTCCTCCCAGCCACACATATCATTCTCAAATGAACAGCCCACAAATCCCGCACTCGTTTCATTGACTGTAGGGGAAAGGTATTAGAAGACAGAGACTAAGAACGGACTAGCCTTTTCATTTTTTTTCATTACACAATTTACACTAGTGGAATACAGAAATAATTAAAAAAAAATATATATATATTGCAGTACCTGAACAAAGTCCTGGTGTGACACTGATATCATCGATGGCAATAAATCCACTGTCTGCAGACTCTGCTTCAATCAGCACCTGAGTATGATGTGGTTGAGGATCTCAATGAATATTATTGAGTATAAATTTAGATACTTAATCCTATAATTGGGTTAAAAAAGCTTAAAACTGTGATTTTGTTCCAGCCAGTTTGGCCATACCTGGAAAGGTTTGGTTTTCTTGACTGAATCAGAGAACTGGGTCCAACTGAGTCCACTGCCGCTGGTTTGGAATATCAGGTCCTCCTGTGATGGCCCTGAATGCACGTACACCCGCAATGTCCCAGAGTCACTAAAAAACAATGGACAATTGTGGTGTTTCTGTGAGTCCATGTGAAAATAGTGTCAATCAGTCCTATTTCTTTATGCTATCTTAGCATGTTAAGTTAACAAAAAAAGCATTTGCCCCCTTGACTTTTTGCAAATTTGTTGGGCTACAAAATCTTTAGCTACAAAAATGCATTTACTTATGCATTTCTTTATTAAGCTGTACATCTCAAATGACACAAAAACTCATTGTGGAAGTATTCCTCCACTTGTTTCATTTGGGCTAAATTGCCTTAGTGGCAAAAATATGTTAAATATGTTAAAATATGTTACAATGTCCTACTTTTTAGGTTGTAGTTACGGGGTTACAATTTTTTTGTGTAATTATTTTCAAAACCTATATCAGGTCTTCAATACATCTACAACAGATTTTAAAGTGTAAGGAGTGAACTATGCCTCAGAATATTTCTAGCACAGTCGGTGACTCACTTCTAAATGACATGTGAGCCCACTTCCTGAGGAAGTCAATGGAGAAACTAAACAGGAGAAACTTGCTCAAAAGTGCACCCTCTGTATTTTCACATACTGTGTATTGTGGCAAGGGAGATGATTTTGTGTTTTGTTCTGACCTGCTATCCATATAGTACCAGAACGTGAGACAGAAGGTGGTGTCCTTCAGTTGGATCCATTCTGAGACTACCTGAGCTAGACTGCTATGGTTTTGGGGCTGGGATGAGCTTAGCAAGAACCGACCTACAGGAAAATAGAGAACAAAGAAAGTAAAAAAAAAAAATTAATAACTGAACCAACAAGAACTGATGCAAAACCAGCAGCATGGGCAGATTTTACCATTGGAATTACAATGTTTATCTTATTTATCGTATCTATGTCTAAGGCCTTACCCGTAGGGGTCTGAGTGGTGTGGTCTGTAGACGGACCCTGGAAGCGTCCATCTGCTTGTACCCAGTCATGACCACCTTCCTTGTGGACGTTGACCCAGGTACACTGTCCTGACTCAAAGTCACAGCTGCCCAGGGGAGCACAGGCCCCATCCCTCATTGACACATCATCGATTTGCACTGTAGAACTGGTGTTTGGAGCAGGGATTGCCTTGAACACCACCTGATGAAGTTAAATGGCTGTTTAACTACAAAAGACTAAAAATAAAATCTACTCAAGTAAATTAGGAGTAAATGTTGAAATTTTACTCTAAAATCCAATTCAACAACAGTAGCTGGAACAGATGTGGTCAGTAACTTTGTACCTCTGCAAATAATCAGGACAGACAGACTGACTGACTGATAAACAATGTGGGAAAAGAAGATTATCAAGACGAACGGCTTACACGGAATTTGTTAGGGGAGGACACAGTGAGCTCTGCCACCTCCCAGCCTTTAGATGGAGTGCCAGAACGCTGCCACAGTGCGGGATCTAGCTCACCACTCCGCAGCACATGGACAGTAAGGATGGAGTCAGAGGAGCCTGCAGGCAACCAGTACCTACATGCACACACACACACACACACACACAGTTCTGTGCATTGGAAGCCAGTGCATACTGTGTTGTACAGTATAGAATGATAGCACTGGACTCACCAGAAGCGTATACACATCTCTGTTGTTGGGCTGAGCTCTGGCGTGAGCAGCTGAGCTACCTCAGTCTCCATAGGATTCAGTATCAACACATTCAAGTAGAAACCTACAAGAAAGATAGAGAATTGCAGCTGTTTCAAATGCATGTCAGCTCTTTCTCAGTACCGCTCTACTTTGCACTTACACATTTACACCTAGGGGTTGCCCAGTGGAGGCACAGTTCTCCGTAGGAGCAAAAGGGAGTCAGGAGTACAAGGTCACCTCTACAATAATTCACCTGAACTCACCATTTTCAGTTCCATATGTGTGGTCAACACAATCTTTTGTTCCTCTTGAGCGATCCCAGCGACCCTTATGACTAACATCCACCTCAAAACCACACCAGCTGGAATCAAACCCACACACATCTAGAATGGTGTAAAGAGATCAAAGCTGTAACAATCTCAATTATTTGATTTCCTGTATGTGTGTGATGGTGCTGCTGGTGGTGGTGGGGTAGTATACTTACTCTGATTGCTGCAGGCTCCCTCCCTCACTGTAATATCATCAATGGCGATGAACCCTCTGCTGCTGGTGTTTCTAGAGCCTGTGAACATGATCTGTGCACAATGGAAGTACTGTAGTTACAGTATATGCACATCCTATCTCTGATGTCGTGCTGCCATACTTTGCTCCAACACAGATTTTATTCAATACAAAAAGACAATGTCATCTTGATCTGTAAGATAATTTATCATATTTTCTTGTATTTGTGTGTGCATGTTCACGTGTGTGTGAAAATTTACCTCCATCGTATCGTTCATGCTGACGGTCACTTGAGCGTTCATCCATTCTGAATCTTGGCTCCCTCGGTGAGTCCAGGCCAACAATTTAGAGGATTCCTATAAGGTGGTATTTCATTATGGTTCTGCAATTCATGACTCACAAGAACATTAACTTACTGAAACACGCAGCACCTGCAATAGCACTAAAGCAGTTGTATCAGGGTACATACTGTTTGAACCAGTAGATCCAGGGTGGACACCGATGGCCCCAGCATGTAATACCAGAATCCAACACAGATATGTGACGAAAGAGTGATGACAGGAACAGAGATAACTGCCCTCTCACCATCCTTAGATCCAGATCCATTCAACAATAAATAGAACCCTTGACAGAAAGAGAAGACACAGAAGAAGACTGCAGATAACCACACTATAATGCAAACTGCTGAATATGACATTGGATCAATGTTGTTGGACACTAAATGTGATGATGTCTACTTTGGACAAATAACCATTTGATATATCAATACATACCCTGGTTACCAAAACATCTGATGAGCATTGGCGTCCCTCCTTGGCTAAACCAGTTTCAGGTCAGCCAATTTCTCGCTAGATATCTACGGTGTACCCTATACTTACTTCAAGTGAAAACTGAATAAAGCCAACGTTGATGCATATACTGGTGTTGCTAGTCAATACCTTGGTCACTTCCAATTGTATGATCATACAGAGGTCCGTCCCATGGCTGGTCCACCTGAATCCCTCGATGAAGAGTCCAGTTTAAATCAGCACTGATCACCTGGCCCCAGTTACATAGACCTGATTTACAAAATAAGATTCAGAATCTGGAAATAGCAATAAGAGAATACTCTGGAATATACAGAAAATAGAAATGTACTGTATATACTGTAGGATACATAGGCACCACTGTACAATGCAGTTTAGGCATCAATCTTTTCAGTTGGTTGTCTCATTTTGGAATTAAATTTCTATTACTTTAGACAACACAACTGACAATGTATCCTGACTACATATGAACCCCCTCCATTTCCCTATCTTACCCTGCTCAAAGGTGCAGTCCATGGGGGAGGCAGGGGGCGTGGCAGTAGTAGTGGTAGGCTTTGGGGTGGTGGATGGTAAAACATCAGCACAAGCCATGTCCCTCATGATGTGGATGTCATCCAGGGCAATGCTTCCACTCTTTGAATCTGGACACTTAGCTTGCAAAATGATCTGCCATAAAAAAACGACGACACATGATTTCAAACTCCGAACTGATTCATTCGCTGACAGTACTTGCCAGGCAAATTCATCAATGAAAATTATAAAATGATGGATGTTGTCTTACCTGGTGTACCCCTGATGCATTGTAATCTACCCTGGCTTGGTTCCATGTCTGATTCATATATCCAGTTGTATTCCACACACAGCGTAGTCCAGCAGTCTCATTCACGAACACTGTCAGCTCAATGTCCGAGGGCCCTGGAACCGACAAACTGTTTAGCACTCATATAAAATCAATGATCAAATAACAGCACCCACATTTCTGTTTAATGAAAAGGTTTTGGCATCTGGCCATCATCCTAATCATCCTTTCCACTGGATAACTTCTCTCCGCTTCTGGGCGTCACTCTCTTCAGAACAAAAATGCATCATGTGATGAAGTTGATAAGTCATAAAGAATTTATACAGAACAATACTTAGATGGTTGGATGTGCTCTATGCTATGAAGTGTACATCGGAGCAGCATAGAGTCATCAGATACCATCACATTGGGAGCACCGCATGCTGGTGTCTGCATTATTTTATTCAGAAGATGTTTGCATGCATGTATGCACTATGTGAAAATGAATTGGAATAAATTTTACCTGGTCTCAGATGAACATAGTAGACAAGGGTGTACTCACTATTAATTACCCACCCCTGGGCATAGTGCCAGAACTCCAGGCAGGCACTGTCTACTGCCTCCATCAACTCACTTTCCAGATGGGCAATCTCCTCTGTTTTAGACTCAGAGGACAAGAAGAACGCAAAGTGGCCTGTGGAGAGAAAATAAATTAACCTTAATATATCCAGGACAGCGCCCTGCTGTGTATTCATGAGAATGTATTCAGTCCTGGGAGAGGCTCTTTACAATCGCCTCCTGTTATTGGTTGTTGAGCCTTGGTGCTAGTTATTGATGGAGGGGAGCTTCACTTCCCACTCAGTCTAGGGAAAAGCCTATACTTTTCAAACTTTTAGGTTATAGACACCAACATTAGAGACATTATCAACATCATTCAGATTAATGAAGCCGATGTGATGAATGTCACTTGAAAGCCACAAAGCATGGCAAATGAGTTTTAAAACACAGTTAAGTTAATAAAGTAATCTGAAGAACAGGGTCCCTTTGCGTTCTCTTTTTTGTGGATGACAACACGTCACCTGTAACTATTTGAGATGGCCACGGTTATGTGCCTGGCGACCTACCTAATGAAGACTCTGTGGTGTGATCCACATTTGGGATAAATAGACCTTCGCTGGTCCCTGACAGCCAGTCCCAGTCTACTCCTATCTCTGCTGGAGGATCGTTCACCCAGCCACAGTAGTCCATCTCAAAGTCACAAAAGCCTGTAAGGAAGAACACAGAATAATATACAGGCACACATGCACAAATATGGATCCCCGCCTTCTGTATTTGAAGCCCACAGTGGTTACCAACCTGGCGGTGGACAGGCACCATTCAGGACAGTGAGGTCATCAATGGCAATATCTCTCCTCGGTCCATCTCCTACCACAGCCTCAAAAAGCACCTGTCAATCAGAATGACTAAGTTCATGGTTTGGACTGGAATTTACAAGAGGGAGTGTGTTTTCCCCACATAGCCCCGCCTCCCTGTATGTATCTATAGGTAAGGAAGATGATCTAATAACTGCCAGGCATCAGCTCTAGCTCACTCATTGGCTTACAAAATGTTTGTTAGAATATAAGCTATTATAAAGATACTGGAGTTGATCAACTGTTGTACACAAAGATATAATGCTATCTGATTATGATTAGATTATGTTTCTGTTGGATTTGCGAGAGCTATGTCATGGACTGAACTTGATTATCAAAACACCTTGTACAAGTGCGTCTTAGCTGTTACTCACACACATTGACAGCATACTTTAGTCATTTAATTGTTTGATAATTCAAATTATCTGGTAAAACGCTGATTTATTATTGCATTATCATGTAGAAAACTGTCTTAGGGTGACACGTATGTGCTATACAACAAGACTTTTGCCTGTGACATTTTCTTTATTCAGCTGAAGTGAAACGGTCAAAATGAATTTAATTTCATCACATTTTACTGGCGTGACATGAAGGAAATATAACTGTACAACCATACAGATACACATGAAGACATGGGGCTGAGCGGGGGAAGCGCAATGGCAGATAACACTAACGAACAAATTTGCAGATTCACATTCTAATCACATAGTTTTGAATTGTCAATGAATTGAATCTATATATATTTAATATTTTTATTAGCCTGAAGTTAGCCTTATAGAAATTTGGCTGTCAACAGACTGTAAAATGGAAAGAATTATAGATTTGTAATACTAACAGGTATAAAGAGAGACCAATAGCACTTAGCAAGTTATCTGTATCCTGCAAGTACCTAGATAGCCTGTGTATATCTATACCTGATAGGGGGCATCAGGACTGAAAACCGTCACTCTTCCATGCCTCCAGTGTTTCCCCTGATCTCCACTTCTGGTCCACAACTGGATGGAGCTTCTGGGGTCCCTGAGAGTCTGAAGGTAAACACTAAGTCCCCCCACTCCCCTCCCCTCCATGTAGTACCAGAACATCAAGCATTCCCCATCATGAGGGGTGCTCTCCATCACTGCAGTCACCATACTGCCTCTGGACCCCACAGGGTGACCCCACAATTGGGCACTCAGGTAGTAACCTATAGATGAAGCAAATTTATACACATGGTGATGTTGTGTGTGTTCGTGTTTGTGTGTGTGTGTGTTTGTGTGTGTACAACGCATGCACAGGAGTTTTTGTTATAGTGTTGGATCACACAGTGTTAAAGTGTCTGTGATGGTTAAATTTACTGTTATATTTAACAAAATACAAGTGAAACACATCGTCCCCCATGCATGATGCAGGCACCCCTTGGGCCGATCAGTAACAAGATGCACCATCCCTCCAAGTTTCATCAAAATTAGACCAGTGGTGTAGAAGTTTGACCTTTAATTATAGCAGGACTATGACCACATCTCCAGCATTCCTAAGCGTCTCTGACCTAGCTCGGTCCCCAAAGTGTGATCTGTGGCTGGGCCAGATGAGTTGGTCGGTTGGGTCCCTCTGGTCCGACTCCAGCTGAAGTCTGCAGAAGCTTGGGGCTGCAGACCACAGAGGGAGCCCTGGAAGGTGCACTCTCTCTCAGCTGGACAAGAGCCATTCTCACTGCTGGACACCACTACGTCATCGATGGATATGCTCCCTTTTTTACCACCCGCCACTGCTTCCAGAATAAACTGGAAAATACATAAGGCAGTGTGAAGTAGAAAAGTGATCCTGAGGGAGTGAGGTTGAAGAGCCCACAAAGAGAAACAAAACCATATCTCTCAAAAGCGTGTCCAAGTTGATCCATTATTCCCTAGGCTCAGATAAGAGTAAGAAAAAATAATATTAACTGATTGGAGGACTTTGGAGGCATTTAATAAATAACGTTTGGTGTCACATTGACTTGCGGTTGATGTTTTGGGGATATTCCGTCGTTGTGGTTACTAATCATTAGATAGGCTGCCACACTGCCCTTTAATTCAAATAGTTTGTCAATATTTTCAAATTCCTTACTGCTCAAAAAAATTCTGTGTAATGAGCCTGCCCTTAGCCCACAGCTGGGCAATGTAAAAAGGGACATACCTGTATTGGTGTGTCACTGGTGAAAGTAAGATCAGCAAAGCGCCATTTATTTCCCTGGGTGCCATTCCTCATCCACACAACTGTCTCCGGTTCACCTGCATGCTTTGTGATAAATCTCAAAGAACCTGGAAATGAGTGAACGTCAACAGAACTTGTGCCTATGAGGAATGTCTAGGCATTTTAGGACAAGCTAAGGGAAGGATAGTCTAGCTAAAGATAGTCCAAAGCTAGTCTAAACTGTATGGATCTTGATGGATGCGAGCAATTAGCTTTTTTCTCTATGTATCACTACAGATTGAATTACATGTGCAGTTGTGGACAATAAGGCACTTACCAATGCTGCTACCAAATATGTGGTACCAGAAGTTGACACATATGACTTGACCTGCAGGTTGAGGGAAGCTGATGAGTCTTGCTGCTGATGAGGGATCGAGACCATTTTTGGTAGCTATAAACATGTAGTAACCTATGGAAAATAAACAAAGGGGCAGAAGATTATGAGAACAAAAAACAAAATCACACAAACGATTCATTGTAATTGTTAAAGGAGCTCTATTATATGATTTTAAATTTCCCTCTATATATATGTGGAAGAATTTATGTATCCTATTCAAGACTTTATGTATCCTCAGTATAGATATTAGTGTTGGTCTGACATGATGAAGTGCCTTGTGTGACCTAGGTCAGAAGTTCATATATGAATGCTGCATTATCTTGTGAGATGCTCCTATATGAATGTATGGATTGTGTGACACTATATTGAAAGGCCTGTCTCATGAGAGACACCGGAAAGTCCTTCACCCATGCTCCTGATCAGAAGCACTCTCACACAGAACAGATTGTTCAGACTAAACTGTTAGTATGACCTTGTAGATGTTTAGAAACTACCCCCTTTGTCCTCCGTTTTCTTTATAATCTCAGTTCAGACGTTTCTCTGGCAGAGATCTGTATACCCTACCTTGTGTGTGTACCTCTCTCCTGAGCTCAGCTTTTTGTTACTAAATATACTTCAGTAAATCACGACTTGACTTGACTTGAATCTTTAGTTAAACATTTTTATTCAACAATATATATATAATATATATGCTCAAGACATTATTCACATTTGTTTTGAATTTGATTGAGTGGATAAAGTGCACTTTCAAAAATTCATCCTTTATTTACAGCCAGTTTTGGACTGACTCCAGTCAACACATTATAACTGGACTTGATTAGCTCCCCTGACTGAACAATTGCTAAAATCTTTCTGATTGGGCAAGTTTGCAGTATTTGAACTGGAAACCCTCGGCAGCAGGATTAGGGTCAAGTATTGTGACCCATAGTCTTCAAATTCATTCAATAAGTACGCTTTTAACTAAACTACATTTATTTGCAAATATCATGAAGAATATTATTTTTATCCTGAGCCATAGTATATTGGAAAACAAAATCTTGAAAACCCAGTAAAATGGGACCTTTAAATACTGCTTACACTGTATAAAAGAAGTTAAATCAAATACATGAAATCACCAACATTTTTGCTAACAGAGCATCTCTCCTCTGTTGTACTTTCTTTAACTATAGTTAGCTGTCAATAGGATACTCACCATCACCAGTGGTGTGGTCATATCCTGGGCCATCATCAAATTTCCCTTTACTCCTTTTCCACATGAGGTTGGCAGTGTAGTCATGGTACCATGAGCAAGTGTCTTTTTCAAAATCACATGAGAGTTGGTCTGAGCCTGCAGGGATATCTCCCTCCCGGCAGTTCTCAAAGCTGATATCATCCAGCATGACATCCCTGACTTCACGCCAGCCGGGTTCGAATGAAAACAACAGCTGTGGGGAGGAAAGTGTTTCATGTTCTTGGTTGTTTTGGAGATAGATATTGTGCTGAAAAATTAAACTTGTTGAGATCTTTATAGTTAGAGAGATTATTATAGATTATTATATTTTACTACAGTAGAAGAATCGGCAAAGTTTTACTCAAGTCAGGAAGAGACTTCCCCTCCTAGTAAATAGAGTGAGAGTAACAAATTACTTCCCCCCTTAGGCTACCACTCCTCTGTACAGACTGAAGGCATGCAGGATATTTTGCAAAGCTAACCTTGTAGCCTCCTGGCTGATTACCAATGAAGGCTGTGGCATTCTCCCAACCATTTGTCTTACTTTTAGAAATCCTCAGTAAGTTTTCCTCAGTGTTGCCTCGAACCATTTTCAGATAAAAAGATGATGCGGAGGACGAGGACTTACTGTCATAAATATGGTACCAGAAGCTGAAACATATCAACATCATGAGAACAGACAACTGCTAAAATACATCTTACAAATTCCAGTTAAATTACAAGTGCTAGTCAAAAATGCTATGCATTGTCAATGAAGGATTTAAGTTAGTTTGCATCCATGTTTTTTGAGTCACACTGTTCATGGACATCTGATAACTTGTTCTTAGTACCGAATCTGGCATCCCAGAGCTCCCAGGCTGTAAACAGAATACTCCAAAATGGCCTTTGAACTGAAACCAGCTTCTTGTTTGCCATCTATATACATGGCATGTCCTGTGAAAACAGACTCATATTAAAAATGTAGAAAATGAGCAGTAAGATTAGCAAGCTATACTGTTTATATTGTAATTATAGTTCATCCTGTATATACAGCATATTCATATCTAGCCCTTACTGTTTATTTCATATTTATCTGCTACTGTACATATGCACACTCTGCACTTTACTGCTATTTGCACTTCTGGTTAGATGCCAAACTGCATTTCGTTGTCCCAGTACCTGTACTCTGTGCAATGACAAGTTGAATCTAATGTAATCTAATCATCTAAATTGTAGATCCTGTAATCTAATAAAAGATCATACTAAGTAAGGCAATATACCTGTTAACAAGTTAATATGAAAATCATGACACATGTGAAACTTGACATGGTGTTAATATTTACCCCAAGGGCTTCCTGTGGTATGGTCTTGCCCAGGTATCAAGGTAATATTTGCCATCTCCAGTCTCCAATGATAAGGTCTCTTACTGGTATCATTCCAACCACAGGAGTGACGCTCAAAGTCACATGACCCTTAACCAGAAAGACAACAATGAGAAAATTGAGCCAGAAAGTATTGGAACTCATTGATTTTCTGCAAAGTAATGTTGAACAAAATGTTTTATATATGCTTATGTTTTAATACTGTATTTTAAATACAAATTCTGTCTGAACTCTTGTTTGGCAACATCAAGCTGGAAAAACTGAAACTAGGCTTATTTGAATTGCACAGGTTTTGCAAAACACCCTACGCACCACAAAACTCCTCATCTGAGCCATCTTCACAGTCATTCTTGAAATCACAGATCAACCCAACAGGAGTGCATTCTCCAGAACCACACTTGAACTCGTCATCACGACAAGACGAGACAATGACCAAAAATGCTGCGAAGAGAATGTTTGTTACAAATGGATAACGAAAAGTGAAATGGCCCAATTTGAAAACCCTGTGTCTCACAATCCAACCTTGCTGTCAAATTATCATTAAAACAGTAACAACAATAATAATTAAAAAAAAAACTTAAGCTGTGGTGCATTTTTAAAACAGGAGTTCCAAAGTGCTTTGCAGACAGATAGGATAAATATGTTAAATGCAATAAAAACAGTATTGCACCAAGACTTCAGTATGGCCAACACTCGTAAGGGGAAAGATCTGATAGGGTACATCTGAAATTTACACTGTGTCACTTAAAACACTAGCATTTGTAGTTACTGAGGGAAGTCAACCATTCTTTCATTGGTAAAACACACCAAGACTATCAGATGACAACTTGTCAATCACAGATAGCTCTTATCAGTGATGACTCTCAAGACCTCTCCTTTCTATTTTACACCCAACATTTGACCACCATATACATTACATACACTACCTGAAACAATAACAATGATACAAAAATGTGCAATGTATTTAGCTTTAAAGGCTCCTTACCTGACAGAAGAACCCATAATTGCTTCATGTCTAGCAAAACATGACACAGGACAAGAAATCTAAGGAAAAGTCTGGCTTCTTTAAAGCATGATCTCTACCCCGTCAAACCCCTGATTAACAGGTTGTGCGTGTATTATTGGAGTGCAATCTTTATTACAGCTCAGAATAAGGGTCCTTATCAGTAAACCCATGCTTAAGTCCACAGTGTACTCACTAATCTGCCTTACATTTCCTTTGCTTGTCTTTATGGCCCTCAGTGCATACTTAACTCCTCTCACGTTGGCGAAGCAGAGCTCTGGACTAAAGGAATTGCATAGTGTCATACAGATTTGCAAAGCGATAGTGCAAAATCGGAATTTGGTAATCTCCTGTCTTACATACAGGTATCGGTACAAACTGTGATGTGGTCATAAATAAAAAGTTGGGTAAACTATGACCCCCTGTCAATTATCATCATAGTAAGGAGACACATTGATAAAGTGAGCCTTGAATAATACCACATGCAATATAAAAACATTACGATAATGATGGCCAATAAATGAGATAGGCATAATACATTTTTGAGAAAAAATGAAAAAAGGCTTGTGTTGTGGGGCTATTTATTCTTGTATTTCCAAAAGTGGTTTGCAAAACACTGTGTGGGGAAGAAGACACACTGAGTACATTGAGTCTGGCAAAAAATTCTCATTATTTGTGCCTCTGTAGTTGTGCTGTAATTACCCTCACCACTAAATAATTCCATATGACAAAGGATCATTTTCACCATCGCTATATAAATGTCATCACATCATATACGCAACATGAAATTGAACTTGGCTGTGAAATGTTATGTTTGTTGAAATAATATGTTTCTGAATGTTCAGACATTTCACAAATAATATATATAGCATCACCAGATACACAGGTTTAAAACATGTGAGGTTTTACATGTTCAAAGTGAAAATGGCAATAAATGAGTCTGGAGCAAAGCTCATCAAAAACTAAAATACTAACACACACTACTACTACTACTGCTACTACTACTACTACTAATAATAATACAACAATCACTGCAATATTAATAAATCATAAATTCAGGATACAAATTCACCACATGGCTCTCCCAGTAACAGAAAAAAAGAAAAGAGGAAGTGAAACTACAGAATGCTATGATGCATATAAGGACAAACTGTTAGCAGACCACAAGATCTAAATGCCTCCGCCCCATAACAGGATATTGTATTGCTACACTCAGGGTGTACAAGATGTTCTCTTCATCAGCAACTGTGCAGTATTACTCTGGTCCAATAACCTGACATGAAAGCTTGTGCATCCTTACTATCATAACATTTCCTTGGTACAAGCTCCATCACTTTACTTTTTTAGTGTACATAATTTGTCTTATGTACACTAACTCTAGCTGGCCAATTCCAGTGGCTTGATGGATGTAGTTTTGCTCATGCACGTGTGAGCTCTTAAAATGCTTTTGTAATGTTGTACACACACTCAGTCAGGGTAAGGATTGAGAAGCAGAAATATAATTCCCACTTTTTTCTTTTTTATAATGCAAAATCTAGTGTCATGATCCCCTTGGAAGAGATATTCCAGTAAAAATGATTTCTTTTGCTTGCAGATCTGTAAGTGCCTTGCAGACTGATTGTTTGCATGCCCATTGCCCCTCCTAGGATTCTACTCTGATAACCTTTGAATCCCCTTTATTCTTTGGAAAATTGACACAATTAATAAAGTCACATTTTCACTCAATAGAGACAAGTAAGCTTGCCTTGTTGGCTTGAGAAAGAAATGTCTTGCGATGCTGGTCACTTGCTCGTTTAACCGTCCTCCATCGTTGACCAATTGTGAGTATAAGGAGGGAAGAAGATTGGGAGTGTCTTGAAATTCTTTTTTGTTTGTCTTCCAAAACAGAGTGCGGGCCAGAAAGTGAGTTTTGAAAGCCAGAAAACTCAGCACCTGGTAATTCTTGCGTCATTGGTATTGATCAGCAAACCTATAAACCCAATTCATTGTTACTAATATTTTGTCTAGCCAAAAAAGTAATTGAGAGAATACTACAACCTGTATGATTCATGTTTGGTTAGTTCAGAGAAAGTTGGTTCACATTCGCTCCAGTCTGGCTTTGCAAAATGTGGCAGATAGGCAGAGTTAATAATAAAAAGTTTTGAATGGAAAATATATGGCTCAGCAGTCTGAAGTCCATATATAAACAAGCAGCACCTGATTTGATCACACAGATTGATACCTGACCTTAATTGATCTCTCCGTCACCTCTGTCCACTTTTTCCTCAGCTCTGATGAGTCATGTTTTGGGAACATCTCTTCCACATATTCTTCCTCCTAGCTGGCTGACACTGAAGAGGCCACTTGTAACATGAAACCAGGACTTCCTTCTTTCTTCTTGTATAGTAATCTTGTTTGTTTGTGGCTTGCATGCACATAGCAATGCTTGTGTGTGTGGTGTGTTGCATGTGTGCATTTGCAAAAAAAAAAAGAAAAGCCATACCATTGCCACATTCAGCAGCATCAGCATTTAGTTTACAGAAAAGTGAGGGTGGACAATTTTTCAGCCCCACCCCCATAAGAAAAATGTTGAATTGTGTCAATCTGACAGGATGTGTCAGTGCTATTAAGATTCCCCCCTTTTTGGTCATGCTCATAACCAATAAATCATCTGCTGGCAATGCATGGGCAATGTCTGCTGGTGTCAGACACATCAGAAGAATGCTGATCATGAGGATAACTGTTGCAGCTCTTGTGCTGCTCATCCAAACATGCCAGTGTTTGGCTTCAAATGGTACGGTATACCATCAAACTTTGTTGTGTGACATGTACTGTATGTGAGGGCCTTTTGTCTGTGTACCATGTATGTCAGTATGTATTTTAATATGTCTTGGCACCAATGTTACCAATATAAATTCCTGTACTTTTACTGTACTTAGTGATTGAAATGGTTCTGATGTTGACTTCGCAGCAGGATGGTAGTCAAGGCTTTCTTTGTATGACTAAATTTTATATCAGTTTGTGAATATCTGATATCCCTTCACTACAAGGCTTTTGGGCTAGACACAGACTTGACACATCATTAAAGACTATATTGAAAGTTAATCCAAGGATGCTCTGGTTTCCTCTGCACTGTATCACAGTCAAACAGAGAAGAGCTACAGAAGAAAAGAACATAGAACATAGAAAATCACAAGTCTGTACTCATGCTGTAAAACACATTGAATATCAGACTTTACATCTTTTGGCTATAAAATATTTATGTTTTTTGAGGATTGAATCAATTATATTTTTGAACTACTGAATTTCAAGTAACCACTTTCCTCCAAATGGGCATATAACATGGGACAAAACCCTTCATATGTTGGACTGTTGAAAGTAGATTTTTTTTTTACCTGCCTTTATATTGATTCCTTGAACATCCCTTTCTCTACAGATGCACCATTCTCACTCACTAACAAGGGCACTGGCTTTTGTTTGGTGAAAAAATCAACCCGTTGCTATGACGTGCGCTGGACAACTGGTGACCGACTTTTCGCTCCTTCCTTGAGGAAGTGCGTGGGAGCCCAG
>OOFE01049509.1:3151-56560 GCA_900323365.1 Monocentris japonica
GCTTTTTACCCCATCTTGCCTCCTTCCCTCCCCTGCTTATCCCCCTCTCCAAGCCACATTAGCCCCATCTCCTTCCCTTATTTCCCTTCCTCAGCCACAACTTACTTGATACCTCATCCCTCTGTCCCCTCTCCCTGCCCCACCTAGCCCTATCCTCCCCCACTAGAACATTCTTACACCCATCCATATTCCCCTCCCCAGTCACACCCATCCATAGCCCCCTTCCACAGACCCTTCTCCACATCAACTCCACACCCCACCCGACTCTCTTAACCACACCTATAGTTTTATTCCCCCTCTTCCAGACACTTCTAGTTTTAGACCCTTTCCCCCCTGGCCCCTCCTCCTGTCACAGATCTATTCCCCGCCCCCCTGGCTGCATCCCAGGCCCCATGGCTACAGGAGGTCATGCCCCTGAGATAGATGTGTTGATTAATCTACATCAGGTAAGAATTCCTTTGAGCTATTTTGGAGCTGTCAAACTAACCCGTGAGGAATAAATGATAGGTCAAACATCATTATGAAAGCTACATTAGGCATTTGTTTGTTAAAATAGACCCGCCTCATCAGCTTAAATCACAGAATGAGGCTGCAACAGAGAAGAGCGTCCTATCCCGCCTTTGCCTTATTTGCCCAAATGAAATTCTAGTGTCAGGTATGGACACGTCTTTGCCCACAGGAAGTGACGAATCAAAACGTACAAACTGTTTCCTAAACAGCCGTGAGCGAGTGCTTCGTTGAGAGAAAGCTGGACTCACATACATTATATCTTTTGCCTCTCTCATCCCTTTAGTATAAAGCGATCACACGAGGTGAACATGAGTGTGCTGTGTACAGTTTGCTCATGTCACACTACACGATTTCACAGTTCACAGTTACCAGTTACCTCTTGCCGCCATTTGGAGCCACCGACAAAGTTGCAAAGTTGCCTAGTGCAGCTTTGGCTTTAGCATGTCATGTCAACAAACCTTGATTAATAAAGAAATGTGTTGTTGACCGCACAAATTACATCAACACATTGTGAGTGATCATACACACACACACACACGCTGCTCTCCCCTAGCCCTCTCAGGAGGCTCTCTATCCAGCCCAGTGCTTTGAATGGCATGACCCTGTGAACAAGGCAAAAGCCCTCAGTTTGACTTCAGTAACCCTAATTAGACCTGGCTGCTACAGCGTCTCCCGAGCAACTGACAAATTAAGGACCAAAGGCAGAGTAAGGCAAGTAAGGTAATGCATACTCCTACAGTTGTTCTGCGTGTGTGTATGGGTTGTGATCCCCCTGTGACCCCCCCCGCCCAATTATAGTAGCTATATGTCTAAGCATATAGCTAATATATAGCTATATGTCTCTTTTCAGTTGCCTAGATCCATTAGGGCAGTGAACATGAACATATTCCAGGAAAAATGGAAAAGGTAGTAAAAATATAATATTGTTATGCTCTCTTGTTGTTGTAATTCCAAACAGAACATAAAACAGGGAAACCAAGACTGGATTAATGCCAGACTGCAAAGTCATTCATTGCAAGAAAAAGAACATGACTTCTTCAACTGGCAGTCCTGTTTTTGTGTGGGATTTCAGAGTAAGGGGGGTGAAGGGTAAATGTCTTTGTGAGGGTTTACTTTGGAAAGCATTAAGACCGTGGCCTCAAGGAAGTAAAGATGTAACTTCCAAAGAAGGATGGACATGGAGAATGGAGAAGGACAGGCATGTCTGCCCAAAGAGAACTAGAGAAAGGCCAGTGGACTCAAACAGAAACTTCAGATTGTTAGGTCAGATGAGCTGAATAGAATTTGACCTGGTAGGAAAGCTACTCTGAGACGTGATAGAGGAAGGGTGTGTGTTACTATGACAGCTGGTACATTGAAGTCATGCTCAGAGAGACAATCAAAGGGCCCATTGCAGATATGTGGCATCGTTAGAAGTGAGATAAAATGCTGGCAGTGTGGCTGAAAGCTGAGACTGAAGAGCAGAGCATGACAAGCTTGCCAGCTTGGTAGCTATGAGAATTTTTTTATTCACACGCGCAAATATCATATCATGCAATATCACTGAGTATATGTACCCAGTGAAACTGCATGATATGATTTAAGAGAGATCTTAGACAGCTGTGAAATAAGACTGTTACTGTAAAAATGGGACCTTCTGGAGATACACGCCATTAGCTTTTAGCATTAGTAGCTCAGCTAGAGGCTCCAGTGGAGCAATATGACCTCTAACCCTTAAACTAGTGTTAACAGCTGGCAGATTATCCTACCAACAGGTTTCACCAGTACCAGAAATGCACTGGACCTTTACTGCAGAGAGCATTTTCAGTTGTTTATATTGGATATAGAGTAGTCACCAGGAAAGCCAGTATTAACACATTTCATAACTGCATTTTTCCAGAGTGGGCTGACAGAACTCACTCTCTTTTTCAGCAACATCCCGCTTAACACTCACTTAGTTTCACATTTTCACACCTAGGAGCTGCCCAGCGGCTCTTTTACTGCTGACCAATGAGTAATGCCGTTGGAATAGTTAAAGGTTGCTATGCTGAAACACATATTTGTTGCGTGTGGGGTCATCTATTCCTAACCTTCGATTTTCCGAGCTACATCTGGCATTCAAAAAGGGAACATTCTGTTCAAAAGCTTTTTCTTTAACCCTCAGGCTGCTGCTGCCCTTTAAAACAGCTCGCTGGAACGGCATTGGGTAATTGTTTTAAGATTGTTACATTGCTGAAAAAGGACAGTATGTAAAGCAAGGCTGCTCTGCCTACAGTTATACCATTGGCTTGACATTGACATTTACTGACAAGTTAAAAATGCTCCAGCTTTATTGTAACATATTTTACAAAATGAACTGGAAATTTGGGCAGTTGAAATTAGATAAATGTGGAGTTTCACTATTAGTTCTTTCATTGCTCCAAAGTTAATCCTTTCTCGCGGCAGCGAGATGATTGTCTGGAATGAAAGGAGCATTGAAATGCCTTCATGACTGTACTTCCTTCCAACAGCTTAGCACTGGGTTGAGTCACACACAGAGTCTGTGGAAAATACTCATATCCTGCATGGCAGAAAGCATTGTTGCTACTAGTCCCATGAAATGGATTAGCCTATGTGCATTCAGGTGTTTGTGGGTTCTCAGGGAAAATGAGCTCCCCCAATTAAATAGGTAATGTGTCATTATGCACGGTGGTGACATTTACTGGGTTACATAAGTGGACCTTTCAATTTCCTTCCTTCAATCATGTGTTGGGTGTTTACAACAAGACTGCCCCCTATCTATTCCAGTTAATCATGGTTCCTCTGAACTCACATTACAGATTTGACTAGTTTGGTGTGTGTGTGTGTGTGTGCGTGTGTGTGTGTGTGTGCATGTGTGTGTGCGCGCGGAGGGCGATATGAACGGACCCAGCTGAGACTGGGTTGCCACAGCAATATCACCAGCCAGCTGCAACCTTATGTCAGCTGTGAAGTCAAGGAGATCCCATTATGGGGGGGTGGGGGTGGTGCTGTGGGGGGTCTTATCGTTATACTGGTACATATTTGACCTTTAATCTAAGATTAAGATTTTTTTGTTTTTGTTTTGTTTTTTTGAAAATGTTTTTCTGACAATCGATCCCAGCTTATATGATAGTGCAAGGCTTCACTGAATGCTTCTGACTTGGATATTTCTTATTTGTTGTTCCAAAATACTGTTAAAATGCGATCCCTTTGTCTCAGAGAGTGATATGGTGCAGAATTTAGTGGAACCGTGTATTAAATCAAATCCAGAACTAGAGTCTAGCCAACAATCTATTTTTTTTAGCCTTTATTCATCCAGGAAATGTGTCCGTGCGTGCTTGATTTGACAGTCAGTCAGTTGCACACATGGGAACTACACAGTACAAATACTGTTGGCCACTGAAGCAGTTGTTTAGTGAATTGCTCAAGGACACCTCAGCAGTTGTTGTTGAGGGAGGGGAGAATGTTAATCATTCGATTTCCAGATTTTGGGATTTGAACTGCTGACCTCCGGGTCACAAACTTTAGACGACAAGTCAAGGCTGCCATCACAAGTACTAGTACACTGTGTGGTTTAGCTAAACGGTGCAAAGGGTGTGTGAGATGTAAAAGGTGTGTTTGCTGAGTAGCCAGGGGATTGCTGCTCTTATTAAAGTTTTTAATGACATTCGCCTAAACACTGACTCTGGGAAAATTTCTGTCCTGGTGCTTTTGGATCTCAGTGCTGCATTCGATACTGTTGACCATACACTACTGCTAGATAGATTGTAAAACTGGGTTGGAGTCTCCGGCACTGGTTCAAGTCATATCTACAAGACAGGAACTATTTTGTTTCCCTTGGCAACTTTGTATCTGAGCTAACTGACGTGACCTGTGGAGTCCCCCAAGGTTCAATTCTAGGACCGTGCCTTTTCAACCTCTACATGCTCCCGTTAGGCCAAGTTATGCAAGATAACAATATTGCCTACCATTGTTATGCGGACGACACCCAAATCTATAGCTCTATCCCCAAATGACTATCATCCTATAGACCTGCTGTGCCAGTGCACTGAGCAAGTAAATGACTGGATGTGCCAAAATTTCCTTCAACTAAATAATGACAAAACCAAAATAATTGTCTTTGGTGCCAAAGAAGAAAGGCCGAAAATTGGTACATACCTTAACTCCTTGTCTCTGAAAACTAAAGACAAAGCTAGAAACCTTGGTGTTATTGTGGATTCAGATCTCAACTTCAACAGCCACATTAAGTCAGTAACAAAATCAGCCTTCTACCACCTTGAAAACATAGCAAGACTCAGAGGTTTCATGTCACAACAAGACCTAGAAAAACTTATTCACGCCTTTATTACCAGTAGGCTAGACTACTGTAATGGTCTTCTCTCAGGTCTCCCTAAAAAGGCACTTAGGCAGCTCGTTCAGAATGCTGCTGCTAGACTACTAACAAAGAGGAAAAAGTTTGACCACATAACACCAGTTCTCAGGCCCCTGCATTAGCTTCCAGTGTGGACTTTAAAATATTGTTGCTAGTCTACAAATCACTAAATGGCCTCGGACCAAAATGCATCACCGACATGCTCTCTCAATATGAACCCTCTAGATCCCTTAGGTCATCTGGGACAGGTCTGCCTTGGGCATTAAGCCAAATGTAAGTGCCCTTAGGGGACTTTGGTCATCCCGATGTGAACGTAATACCACCAGGGGAATCTATCCATTTATGGTGTGGTGGCAGATGTGCCCACACCTCCCGATGCAAACAGTAAAAGTCAGACTAAATTGTCATGTTTTGAGTATGTTTTACAGAATTGTATGTTGTATGTTCAAATACCCTATCTGCACTGTGATTTTATTTTACTATGTTTTTCTTTTAAATGTCTGTTTTATTTGTTGTTCTTTTTAAATCTAAAGCACTTTGTAAAGCACTTTGAATTGCCTCTGTGTATGAAAGGTGCTATACAAATAAATTTGACTTGGCTTGACTACTTAACGGACCAACAGTGACTAACAGTAGCTGTAGCAAGTAAGGCCAGAAAGTTGTAAAAACGCTGGAAGAGTTTGAAGTAGTCTTGACCTTGTTGTCTCCCTCACACTCTGGTCAGCTCTATTTTGGCCACCGTCATTGTGCAGTTGGTCGCTTCAAACAGAGAGCCGAAAAATACAGCCCTGGACGGATTGCATTTTTTAAAATCCATTGTTGTATACAAGCATAGCGTGTACTGCATGTGTTTATGCCAAATAGAAAATGAGGCAATTATCATTTGTTCAATGGCCTGATGAAATGGACAAACTAGAAAGGGGTTAGTCTCACAGCCTTTAGTTTAATGATTTATTTTTTATACTAAAAGGCTGTAGCTTCAGGCATCTGTAAAAGCTCCTTGACAGGGCTGCTACTAGCCCTGATCCAGGACCCTTTGGGAGTCTTTCATCATATGGGTTTTTTTACTTCTCCTGTCCTGGGGGTCCTGTCCTGCTCCATTGACCTTTTCCCCTACGAAAGTTGTCGATTCCTATAACAAATAAAGTTTTACACTTTGTTAAAGATCGGTATACCCCAACATCTCCATTGTAATGAAATCAAAGATGACAGATGCCTCAAATTCTTCTTTGGCACTGTTCTTCCGAGATTTCTTCCAGATTTCTATGCATTCTTTACATTTATTTATTTTGTATTTATTAATAGATATATTAATTTATTAATGCATTTATAATTATGGCCATTCCGTCTTCCACATATAAGTGAAAAAATGGGAGTAGAAATAAATGCGTGTGTTAGTGAGATATCTGAATTTATTCGATGATTGACACATACCTACCTGTTAATTATAGTTCAACTTGGGGTCAAACAAGACAGTTGACATTCATTCATCAGGCACATATTTTTATATACTTGCTCACAAGCATCAGTTGTACATTGAAAAGGAAAGGACACCAATGATGCTGATATCTGTGTTTGTTGTGATCTGTTTGTCTGGGAAGTGTGCCAGTGGCGCAAATCAAAGAGGGTCGGGATGGAGAGAGGGAGAGGGAGGAGGGTGATGCTGTTTCAAACACTGATGAAAAAACAGGAAGTCGGAAGAAGTCAGGTACTCTGTGGGGGAAAACAAACTGACTGCTTGTTCCCACAAATGTGCATTTTAATGAGAGTGTGAGGATCAGTGACAGAAAAAAAAATGTGTTCCAAATGATGAATCTACTCCTCTGCACAAGTGGCAGATCCCTTTTCTCTGACACTGGATCATTAAATGTGCAGTAGCTGCCTGGAGGACAGACATACTGTAGCCTAAAGGGATCAGCAGTAAACACAAAGACAGTGGCAAGTCTGTTACAATAGAGGCATCTCCGGCTCCAAGACATTATACATCGTACATTCTCTGCCATTCATCTTGACAGCACCACATTCAGCTGTCCCAACATCAACTGATGCTAACCCACACATACTGTAAATATGTTCAAGAAATGTCCCATTTCTGACTGCGTCTTTTGTACTCATAGACGCCTAATGCAGCACGAGTGATTGTATGGGTGAAATGCAGGGAGACTGTTTGATGATTACGAATAGGGGGAACATCCAGCTGTGGTTTTCTGCACAAAAGTAAAAGGTCTGTAAGTGTATTGGTCTAACTATTGGTCTTTCTAGGGTTATACCAATATATTGGACCAATGTTTTTATATTGTTTTATATAAATAGGATATATTCTTTTTAAATATATCGGCCAGTCAAGGTTGTGGTCCGCTGGTAGATGGGTTTAACATTTGCCTTCAACTTCAGTGACCCATGTTCATATTGTTTGTGTCCACAAAACATAATCTACCTTCCGTTGAATGACAAATGTTCATATTCATACAATGCGCCTTAAAGTTAAAAAAGTCAAAGTAAAAATTGCCGATTGTGAATTAACGTGTGTTTGGGCTTGGGCAGGACTAAAGATCTAAAACGTCTAGCCGAGTACTGAGTTTGTGCTACATGCTCATGCGCACCCACACACACACACACATACACACACGCGCACAAACGCCTCCATATTATTTAGCAGCTGATAAATATTTAATTGCATCTCTCTGGCTCTTGAGCATTAGCAGTGAAAGTTGGGCAGTTTGTAGGACAGACAGACATCTTGACCATTGGGAAAGGGGAGTGGAACCAAGGTTAAGGCTGAACTGCTATGATTGCTATAATATACGATATGGATCAATTGTGACAAGTACATAAAAGCATGTCTGCTTGTTATTTAATTCAATACATTGAAGTCCATATAATGAAGTGTTCATCTGTGGAAGATTTGAAATTTGAAATCGCTCTCTTTCTATTGATATTGGCGTTGTGTCTCCACCTGGGTTGGGGTACACTCACCCCACCTGACTTCAAAGCTGACATGAAAGTCTTTTGGACTAGGCACCAAAGGGCCTAGGCCAAAGCTGGGTTTAGAAGGTATCCCTCTACTAAAACATTTGCCTCAGCTCAGACAATATTACTCCCTGTTGTTGCAATAGTAGATTAATATACTGTATGTCAGTAAGATACATTTCAGTGACTTTGTTTCCACAGCAGTGCTGACCAGGGCAAGGACCCAATCTTGATAGGAGTAATCATTTCCTTTCAAAGATCACATGATGCAAGTTGGGAAGGAAGGTAGGGGAGAGGGGGAGGTGAAACGAGAATTGGTTTGTTTTTTTAGCAAAATCGTATGAATAATGAACAGGACTTAGTTGGCTTTCCAATGGAAACAAGGCTTTTACTCTCCAATTAATTGAAAACTCTCCCTTTTATATTCTGCCTGGGTATGTCTGCCTAGGCCTTGTGTAGATGGGTAGCTCAGATCATTAAATGCATCCTGTCCCTTCATCCCACTGGTAATTATCAAGTAATGGAGCCCTGTAACAGGGAAATTGGAGACCACACAGTAGTAGCCAGAGTGCTCACCATGCCAGCACCAATCCGAGGCAGAGGAGCTCTGACCTATCAGATGCAATGAATACCTCTGACAGGTCACTCCTTTCACCTTGAGTTGTCTCCTGGGTCTGTCTCGTGCATTAGTACTTTGCTGCGTAGCACTTTGTTGTATTGATTTGATGCACTGGTACATGCTTCTTAATGACTGCCCCCCTTATGTGAAGTGCAGAATATTGACACTGCTTATTGTAGCCATACAGAGATTTTGACAGATATGTGCATATTAGTCGATATATTTGAAGGAATATACTTGAACATGTTGTATTTGTATTTCCATATATTTTATGAAAAGCAATATCAGGATTTGTACAGGATGAATGTCATTGACTATAGTAGAGATGTTTGCATGTGTTCTCCGTGTTCACGTGGGTTTCATCCCAGACATCAGTCAGATGGATTATGAATTGCCCACAAGGTACAAGTGATGGTCTATTGATTGGTGTTCGCCTTGTGATGGACTGGCAACCTGTTAAGGGTTCCGCCCAATGTATGCTGGGATAGGCTCCAACCCCCCATGATCCTGAAAAGGAATAAGTGGGTAAAGAATGGATGGATGGATGGATGGATAGATTGCCCCATGGGTCAATGGAATTTCATGCCAATGCCAATTTCATGCAAACACTGATTGCTTTCAATATAAACAGATGCCCTTACTTATTGTTCGCTGGCTGTGAGATTCACCTTGTAAACTATATGGTACCTCATAGATTTTTTAACAACTTGAACTACTGCTACTTTGACTGCTAGTGTTAACTGTGACATCATTGCCCGGAGGTGAACATTTTGTATCATCGTCTTCTTCTTTGATTGTCTCTCCCTGATCTCTTTCAAAAAAGTGGGCTACCCCACCGTACTATTTTTTTTCTTTATTGAGATATGGCTGAGTGGGAGACAGAGTAGCAGACACCAGATAAGAGGATTCTGGTGATTTGATCCTAGGCCAGCGGGTGTACAGGTGTTTCCAGAAGTGTCAGAGCAGAGTTATCACGCTGCCAGTTGTCATCCTTCCATCTTTCTCCAGGTGAAGGTGGAGGAGGAAGATGAGGAAGGATCAGTGGAGGAGCAGGAGGAAGAGGAAGAGGAGGAGAGCTGGGAGAAGGCACTGTCTGTGGAGCGCTTTGGAGACATCATCAGCGACTCTGCTTCCACCAGCGGAGAGAGAATGGGCCGACACTACAGTGAGAAGGACTTTGAGTGTAAGCCAAATAATTTAATAGTTACTAGATTGTTACCATTATCACCTATTAGTTTGAGATGTCCAAAATCAGGTTAGTGTCTCTGATCTCACAGTCTGAAATGCCTTTTTCTCTGCAAACCTGTTTCTGAGTAATTGAGTAGGCTCAATTACTTTTTTTTTCAAAGGTATCCATATTGTATTGATTGCTATGCTGATTACGGTGTTTGTTGCACTACCTGTATCAAACATTAGTTTTATCTCAGTTATCCCATTACATGTAACCTGCTACTGTCCAACCTTGTCTGTAAATTGATACTAATTTGTGTTTGTGTTCATTTCTCTAATTACATGGGCTCTTTGCTTTAATGTTGACTTAGCACTATAGTACAGTATGTACCTACACCCTGTGTGTACAGTATGTACCCATGTACCTACACCCTGTGTGTACAGTATGTACCAATGTGCATGTGAAGTAGCTACTTTCAGTAACGCCCATCATAGTTTGAGCTGTGTTAAGAGTTTACAAGAGCAGATTTAGGGCAGGGTATTAGATTCCATATATGTAGAATATACTGGTGGATTAGTATTAGAGGGATCAGCAGAGGGACACCACATGCACTGGTGGAAGGGAAGGGCAGCTAAGATTAGAGCTGGTTTCTTTTGATGTCCATTAAACAGTGCATTTCTCTATTACAGCACGTTAATTGAAATCTAAAGCTTTTGCCTCTTCAAGTGCTTAACAGGAGATTAGCACACTACCCCGTGAAGAGCACCACCTCTGTGAATAGCGGCAGTTGATGAGACTGTTATTTAGTGGCATGTTTTATTTAATGCAATCAAAAGCCTGCGGTTGAGAGGATATGGTTTGTTCCTCTATTAAACTCAAACAAGAATGGATTTATGACCAGATTTCTTTGGCAACTTTTACTTTTACTGTATCCTTTGGTTTGATTAAATTACTGATCGAATGAAATCATGGCTAGCTAACATAAAGTCTTAATGAAGTGGTAATTTAGGTAATTGGGACTGAAACTTATACATGGCAGGGGAAAATCAGTAATATGGCCACGAATTTCCCAGATGGGGGAAATTCATGAAGGAGCTCAGGCAATAATTTATTATCACCTCCCCTGATGATACTGATGTTGTCCTGAGAGGAGCTTATGACCTACACCAATAACAACGTCAATTTTGTTTCATATCAGAATCACTTTATTCACCAAGTACAATATGGTGCCACTGGTACAGAGAAATATCAGCAACTTGCACAGTATCACAGTACGCACTGATACATGCTACAAAGACAATAAGACCTCAAATATAGTGCAAAGGGACAGAGTGAGATATATGACAGACTGTAGACTAAATCCAGTCAGTCTGTAGACATATCACTGTACATATATGCATTCAACATCTTTGACCTTCTTCCTCATTTTTTTCCACAGATCACAGACATACATTTCATCACACGCACCACCCCTTGTCCACTCACCTGCCCCCGCCCCAGCGCTTACGCAAGAGGGTGCACAGCATGGACCGTAGGCGCAAGAAGAAACGGAAGAAAAAAAAGACCTCTGTGCCCCCCTCCGAGGTCACGCCCACCATCCACGAGGTAGATGAGGAAGAGGTGGAGTCTGAGACAGAAGGGCAGGGTGTGGATACCATGCTTGCAGAGCTACCTGATAACCAAGCACAGGTAACATAAGACTGATGAGCCATGGTTTGTAGAGGCTTTGCATAGGGAGGCAAAGCAATATATTTAGCTGGAAATCAACTGGCAGCACTTTCCATTATATAAGCAATCATAAGAACATTTCTGTCTTATGTCTGCGAGCACTACAAGTTAGCTTGAGAAGAGTCAGCTCAGTTAACTTATAATTTCAACAGCTGGTTAGCTTGCTAACTAGCCAACAGGCTAAGTCAAGTCTAGTTTATTTATTATTATTTACAGATGTGTTTCCAATAAGACAGTGATAGCTGACCAGGTACTGTAGCTAGTTAAAAAGCTTATCTTAAGCTCATCCTAACACAAAATCAATCAGGTGTATTAGTGGCACAATAATCAGTTCAGCACAGAAATGAACACAAGGGCACAAACACAAAAAATGTTTTTTTTGTTTTTTTTTCAACATGGAATTTCCAACATGATAACTTTAGTACATAGCATAGTCTACATGGAACTTACACCACAACACTACAGGAACAGAAAACCTGTTTGCTGTGTGGGCTATTACCTTAGCTGTAAGGTGACACTTCTGATAAAAAGGAAAAAAAGCTGACATAAGAGTGATGAAGATCTGCTAAGTACTAGTTTAATAGGTGTGTTTTTGTATGTGTGTGTGTGTGTGTGTGTGTGTGTGTATGCACGTAACAAGAGAGACAGTCAGAAAAGTAAATGGAAAGAGCAAACCAATCTACACAGTGTGTACACTGACATTTAACCAGTTTCACAGAAATGGGATCTGGAGACAGACTATAGACGACTCATCATACATCATTACCTCCAACCTGAGATGCATGGAACAACAATATTGTACAAAAAAAAGACTGAGGCAGGACTCCTATTTTGTTCACTTGTAAGTAGCATTTTCTAATGAAGAAAGAATCTAAACATTCAGACACAGCAACTTTAAAAAAATCTTTTCATAGATTTCATTCATCAACTCATCAGTGAAACATGAAACAAATGTATTGCAGTAAATTCCATATTTCTTGCTAAGCTCTCTGTCATTAAACTACTAGTTAGCATGCTCTGATGAGGTTGTCTAAAGTCACTCAGGAACAACCTTGAAAGCTAAAGTTCTTTTGGAAACTGAGGCCAGGATTTTCCCACAGCAGCGAGGATCTGTTTAGGTAACCAGGCTAGGGGCTGATGGTAACCTAAAGGTTAGAGAAACAGGCTTGTGACTGCAGGGTCACTGGTTCAAATCCCAAGGAAAATCTGGGCAGGAAGAGTACAATTAATGCTCTTTCATGCCATACCAGCTGCTATTGTGGTGCCCCTGAGCAAGGCACTTTAACACCAATTCAGCAACTCCTGTGGAGCTGTTCAGTGCCTTACAGTGGAGGACCTTGGTTATTCTTTGCAGCTCTTAGGTGTGGATGTGTGTACCTGTATGATTGTGATGTAGGATGTTGCTGAAAAAGAGCATTGCGCTAGCTTTGTCCCTAGCTTTTGACAACATAGATGCAACCAATGTTACCAACTTCCTCTCCTCTTCCTGATCTTCCTCTTCCTCTCAGTTTAGTTTGGGGAGCCAAGAGGACTTGGGGGAAGGCCTTCTTCTCACCACCTTCCACATGGAAAATGAAGAACATCCGGTGTCTGAGAAAGCCACGCCCACTGTGACAAAGAGGGAGGTGCATGATAGGGGAAATGCTGTCCTTGGACACAATCAGGAGGAGGAAGTAGAGGAAGATGCATTCAACAGGTAGGTTTTCACAGCATTTCAGAACCTTAGTTTTTTTGTCCGTTCTTGTCTACATGGATTTAAAATCCTAGGATTGGTGCATGTAAGTACATAAGTACTTTTACATCAGTTCTATGATTTTGAATCCATTACCCTCAGAACGAGAAGGAAGGAAATGGGGCACATCCTATGATTCCATATTGGGTCAATTCCTTAGATGAATGAGGACAATACAGTATAGCCATCTGCATAGGCTACAGCGTTTGTGCATTGATCCTGTGGGATTTGTTTTTATTGTTGCATTGCAATATTTTCAATATTCCAGTGCACATTTATTTCTTTTCAACAAAGAAACTCATAATAGTCAAAAGGTAATGGGAGAAAACTTACCTTACCTATTTATGTAATTCATCTTCACTGGAAAGATTAACAGCTGAATGCCTGGATTAATGTTCAAAGACTTATTTTCGTTTCTAAATGTGGAATTAACACGGATGAGCTGCAAATACAATTTTAAAACAAGAGAGAATAAATAGGAGCTGAGCACTGTTTCTGTTTTTACTGTGCACACGTGATGTTAATATAGGCATAGCCACGGTCCATTTCATTTCAACACCACTGACACTGCTGTAGATAACCCAAATGTATACATATAGTTCTTCAGCCTATTGTGGTCCAAACAGGGCTTCTGAATCCTAGATATTATGTGACCCATCTGGCTTGCAAAACACACATAACCATCATAATATGAATTATTTGGTAACGCTTTGAATAATGTATGGATCTTGCTGCTGGGAGGTCAGGGACTGCATGGTGGCCCAGGTATTCTTCTCTCCTAATGCCTGTTTGGGAAAAGGCTCTCTGTGATTTAATCTTAGAGATTTGATACTAGTTGCGGGGTTGAGACACCATCATGCCCGTGTCATGTAATGTTATGTTGCTGTGTTTGAGTGAACACAGCCAGAGGATGACTCAGAGGTTTAGTGAGGAGATCCAAGCCTGTTGCTGTGTTGTGGAGCCCTCTGTTGGTGAAGAGACAGCAATGCAACCGAGAGGCACAATTCGGAGCATGTTGAGTCATAGCATCAATAGTGATGCTCTCTGTTTAGTAGGACAGATTTAACACTGATGGAATCTGTTACACCATTATTATTTAATTGTTTATAAACTATAAAAACACAGTGTACAGTTTACAGGATCATATTTTAAGGTTAGTGCAGTTCATTCAATGTCACACATTGAAAGTATCAATATTCATTACTCTATGCCATGAAATAGTGTGACACAAACCCACACCATAAAACAATAAAAATTGAAAAATGAAAAGTGAATGTTTCATCATGTCGTATAAATAATGCTGAGGCTGAACTTTATTCTAACATTTCAAAATCTGTCAATTCTGAATGGATGTTTTTCCCCCCCTGGTCAGTGTTCTCCAGGGGTCAAATCCCTCTAGTGTGACCACGACCCGCGGCTGGTTCAGGAGAAAGCCCGTCCACCATCGGCTGGCGGGGGCTCAGCGGAGCAGCTACGACCTGCGTGAGCGGATCTGCATCGGCAGCATGACGGCCCTGGAGACCGCCGTCTACCAGCAGGTGCCCACTGATGAGGCCGAGGCCCAGATGCTGGCCAGCGCTGACCTGGATGACATGAAAAGTAAGGGAGATGTAATAGAGGGCTTTCAGGTGATGCAGCACACTCTCTGGTGGCCATAGTAGAGGTCCCACATACAACCTGGCATTGCAGATTTAAATAGACATGGTTAATTTCTGTGCCGATCATTTTGCCACAAATACATTTGATTGCTTTTGTGTTCAGGTTTTTAGCTCGCAAAGCATAGTATCTGGTCAGCTAACCATCACTGTCTTGTTGTAAACACATCTGATTTGTGCACTAGCTAACATATCTAGTAGAAGCTAGCGTTAGTAGTGGATAGTAGTCACATCTTAACATTATCATTGGTTGCTTTGCTTTGACTCTTTGACTGCAACTTGTAGTGCTTTGGTGTAAGGACTGGGGCTGAAGACAAGACAGGTTCCTGTGTCACGGTAACCTACATTTGGAAACAAATCTCCCTCATCTATTCACTTTTATTTGACTAAACTGACCTAAACCCTCTCTCCTCTGCTAGCCAAGCTGGTATAGATTTCATTTGCACACAGCCAATTCTCCACTGGACATCCATGATGCCATCAGATGAGGTTGCTAGGAGATTTGTGATGCAACTGCTAAGCCTCAATTGTAATGCAGGCAGAAGAGAGGGCCCATTTGATTGCCTCAGTAGCATTCACCTTGCACATTTAGACTGGTGAAATTTCACAAGGCTCTCATCTGGTAATTCTATGTGTGGTCACGATTGGAGGGATCAACGCTGTTTGCGATGGTTCCATGGTTTAAGAAGAGAATCTGAAGATTAACTACTAATAATTTCGATGCTACTTTCTAAAGAATGTCCAGAGAAATGCCACTGACCAACTTGGACTATGACTCGTCCAAGTTTCTTTACCAGGACAAGCTATTTTGAGACTTGAGATCAGAGGTTCTTCGCTGCAAAGCAGAAGAGATTAGGATTACTGTAATCTTTCACAATTTAGATGACAATAGAAACTCTCCAAAAGCAGTTTAAAGTCACAAGCTCCCTTGTGCGGATGCCTGCCATCACTTCCATTTTGACATCATCGCAGCACTGAGAGAAGTGGTCATCAATATTGGAGTATGGAGTTAGCAGCTGTGTGTGTTTGAGTGCGTACATGAGTAAGTGGGTGAGAGAGACAGAGCTTGAAAGAGAGAGTGAGAGAGAACAAGCAAGAGAGAGGACAAGGTAGAAGAACGATTACTGTGGGTATTACAGAACGTACTGCGAAAGAAATTCAGTGAGACCTGAGAATCATCTATCAGGCCTTCAACTACATCAGCACAGCACTCTGAGGGGAGAATTAATGAAAATAACTCCAAACCCTCGGCTCTGTGCAGCTCATTTCTTGAAGACAGTAAAGGAAAGACTTAATCAGGTACCTTGGTACTTACCCTGGTAGATGGTACCTAACCTGGTACTACCACGCTATGTACCTTCTCAAGTATCATGGTACCTACCCTAGTACTACCACTTACCTTCTCAAGTGTCATGGTACCTATCCTAGTACTACCATGGTACCTTCTCAAGTGTCATGGTACCTACCATAGTACTACCATGGTACCTTCTCAAGTGTCATGGTACCTACCATAGTACTACCATGGTACCTTCTCAAGTGTCATGGTACCTACCATAGTACTACCATGGTACCCTCTCAAGTATCATGGTACCTACCATAGTACTACCATGGTACCTTCTCAAGTATCATGGTACCTACCATAGTACTACCATGGTACCTTCTCAAGTATCATGGTACCTACCATAGTACTACCATGGTACCTTCTCAAGTATCATGGTACCTACCTGGTCTCTTTGATAATATATTCAAAAATGTATCTATTTTCTTCAGCCATGGGGTTGAAAAGAAATGGGGTTCAGTACCCTCTCTTGGCGTTGAGAAGTACTACACAGATGAGATCCCTTTACAGGGTGTTTCTGCATATCCCTTGTGAACACAAGAAAGGCCAAGCAGCAGTCAGATGACGGCTGTTTTGAATGTTAAAATTGAAATCTCAGCTTTTTGAGTGTCCCTCTATGACTTTTCCGAGACTCCCTTTCTGTACAAACGTATTATTAGATTTTCAAAATTCAAACCCCCTTCACTTGATAGCTTGTTGGCCTTCTCTTAAACCCTCAAAATCCACTGGCCTTTCTAAAACATACTGTTACTGCTCTCCACAATGCTGAGTGGTTGTAGTACTAGGATCTGGCATGTGATCTGTACGTGATTCTAGTGTTCGAAACATGTATTTTGTATTTTGCTGTATAACTGTGAAAGACATCTCTTTCTTATTATTATAGGAATATACAGTACTTAATTTAAGTACTTCATTAGTAGAAGTGATATAGAGTGAAAAGTGAAATGTTTTGAGTGAATTAAAGGAGAGAGCAAGAGATACAGAGAGAGAGATAGTAGGAGAGAGCGAGAGCAATGACGAGGAAAAGGGTCGCGTTTGGCAAAGGGAAACTGTTCACTCCGGCATCCGGGGGCATTAATTAACACAGAAACTGCAGTCGATTCTCCTTCATCAGCGACCCTGCCCCTGGCCTTTCCTGCTTTTACAGGGCAGAGCAATCATCGACTGCTCAGGAACCATCTGGAAACACAAACAGGGCACCCTCACTCATTCACAACAAGCTATTGGATTTGTTGGGACTGATGCTTGACTCTGGCGAGCCACATATACCACATGTCCTGTCAGTTTCCCACTTTGGTGAATATGTGCTTCATCCATTCACTCGCAGCACAAGGCAACATGTTTTTGGCGGTTGTTTTATTCGTGTAACCATTACGGGAAAATGTCTGCACTGATATTTATCACTTTTTTTGCCACACAGTTGGTAACTTTGGTTAACAGATATTATTTCATTTTCACCCAATTAGAGATTAGACTTGCCAGTTAATCAGGAAAAAGAGTCAACACAGTGACACACACACACACACACACACAGTAAATATTCAGGCAAGTTTCAGGGAGGGTCCTGTTGAGCTCAAATTAGTGCACCTGTTATAGGCGGGTCAGACCATAGCCACAGGGGAAATATGGTTTCCATGGTGACCTAGGGATGGGAGCAGCAGAGCTCCCTCTGAAATTCAGCACCATCACATATGACTGAGCAGAGCATTGCAGCAGATGCTTGAGTGCTACTTTATTACTTTCATCAGTTCAGTTTTGACATCGGTAGTATTATGTGTGTCCCTATGTCCTGAGTATGTGCATGTTTGTAGCGTGGACATGTATGTGTTTGCCTCGTAGTGTCTCTGTGTGTGTGCATGTGTGCCTGTGTATGTGTGCATTTTGCAGAATAAATCCCTTCAAATCTTCTTCTGTTGAGACTTCAGCCTTTGGAACTTGACCTTTACCCTTCTGCACATCACCAGGTTGGAAAGTGATGGTGGCGCCATGGAAACCAAAGGCACCAAGTCTTGTGCATTGAGCCACCCTAACTTTCTTTTCCAGCAGCCACAAGATCAATGGGTTGTGGACATCATGGAAAAGGGCGGAGCCACCATTCATCTGACAGCGGGTCTCAAACAACTCTATCCCATATCAGTATTTCCTTTTGGAGGCAGTTAAAGCGACTGTTGCTACTATTTGTCTACCTCTCTGATTGTGGGTCCAGAACGAGGGCTTCTGCCTGAGGGTATAGCTCCAACTTTGCGTTTTGTTTGGATTTTAGGGACAAAATTTGTCTTTGTGTGCTTGAGGATTTTGTTTCATACTTCATACTTCCTACTACTGACCATAACCTTTGGCTCATCAGTTTACTTGGTTGACTGATTGGAGCATCTTTGTTTGTCTGAACACTTAAAGGCCATCAAAGACATCCAATATTGGGCTTTAGTTAGGAGCTTTGGTTTCCAGCGACAACACCCTTTCAGGTTGCCCATAGCTTCTGTGGCACAACGAGAGCAATACAGCTGAGGTAGCCCAGAGGTCACTGTGAAGACCTGGGCTCTGCAGAACAGTGACCCAGGGTGAGCAACGGCGTTCAAGAGTTGAGAGCCCTGGATGAGCAGTGTGTCCACTTGGAGAGGGGCGGGGAGAAGGAGGTACCGGCTGAGGAGATGACAGACGCAGGGGGACAAGAGAACCAGGGGCATGGGATTTCTGATAGGGACCATTGCACTGACCACCATGGACCAGAAAATCAGCCCAGTGCACAAAAAGGTTTGGGCACCCCAAAGCAGCACCATCCTGAACTTGTGCACCGCGGCTCGCTGTTCAGCATGGACGGGTTTGAGGACTTTGAAGAGTTTGTTTTGGATTTCGATGACTACGACTTGCTTGAGTCAATCCACACTCAACTGGGGTCACCGCTAGAGCCTATCCGTAAGTAGCCATGTGCTCTCTCTGGAAAGGTGATATTTGAATACTAGTGAACTGGAGAGCTCTGGCATGCCCTAATTATGGAACCAGAAGAGTATACTGAGTTGATGCAACGAGTCCATGTCACAGTTTATGTTTATCAGGGTTTGCAGTGCAGGTTATCATACCCTATATCTAGTTTTCATGTCATAATAGCTTTCAGAAACAATTGCAATCAATACATTACATCATGTTTATTAACTACAATTTATTAACAATTGATATATAGCTGTAACAATTCCCATTTCTTAGATGTTTTAATGTAAAAGGTACCATAAGTGCATACATTTTCAGCATGGACACCCACAGTGTTAGTGCCATGCTCTACCCATCCAGCTGCACAGGACCACAATGGCTACAGATTTATTGTAGGTACATTGTTTCTTCAAATTAACCATTGTGACTGGTTATGAAGGAGTTCTTGCATGTATTGTACTTTACCTTGAGCCTGAATTTGAGGCCTCATGAGAAACCTCAATTTTTCTGTAGGATGATCAAGATGCTTTAAGATCCAGTATCTCCAATAATATTGCTGGTCAATTAATTTTATTTCTCACGATTCATCATGGAGCTTTGAATGATGTACAACATTTCACAGTAGTTGATTTGTTTAGATTAAAGCCTATGGTTCAAGTTGACATCAAGCTTCCCATGTCATGATGTACTCATTGAAACTCAATTGGAAATCCACAGTGGAAGCTTTTTCCACTGATGTAGCATAATGTGGAAGAGTGCTCTCCACAACGTTTTGATGGGTCTAACGCTGATGATTGATCACTAGGAGTTCACTTGTTTCCATTGATTGTGTGGCCCACAGCTTGCTTAATTAATGGCAATCTAAGGCTCATCCATGGCCACATACAGAACAAAGTTGTGCATGATATTGATTGAATTGACATAGCACTACTGCTGCCTGCTTTTCTATTGATTCAGTGGCCCCCCCTTTGGCTTCAGGCCCAGCCACAACTAGAGCAGAAAGACATCTCACTGACAAACCATGGCTGTTTTTACTATTTATATCTCTATTTGGGTCTGTGATAAAGATGGCAGCCCTGGGAAGTGCCACCAGAAATCAGTTACATGAATGGGGAGAGGGAATGAGGCAGAATGGCCTCTACCTCAGTAGGAAACACCTTTTTATTTTATGGGAATAGATGGAGACTTGGTGCCGGTACATGTGGTGTCCCATTGTCAGGGTGCCTGCAGGTCCTGAAAAAGTCATTTAGGGAGTATCAAGGTAAATGACAGAGTTCACGGGAATGTTATTTCTATTTTAGACCTATATCATGCCAGAATATGTGGCACACAGAGAGCCTGAAAATAATCAGAGGGAGTTCAAAAGTAGTGGCAGAGCCTTTGAATAGTGTTGATGTTTTCTCACACAGGGACAAGCAGTTTAGAGGCAGATTCACATGGGGCTAAGCAAATTGTACTATTATGACCACCTTGGTGACATCTACATCAGTCAGCCCATGTAAAGGTTTAAACAATTCTTGAATGTGACCACTTTCCTATACAGTAGATTACATGAATATGATCTATTTTATACATCAATGCTGTATATATTTTCTATCTCTTATCACATACATTTAATCTAAATGTTTGATATGATAACACATCTTAAGTACAATTTTTCCTTATAAATCCAGAACCCATGCATTCCACTGTCTGTACTTTTGTCTGTTTTACACAAGAAATCATAGCCAGGTCCTTCCTAATAGCAAGACCTATCCATTGCACCAAATCACATTAAATTACATTTTGTGGGCTTAGGGTCTTGCAAATTGCAATGAGACAACTTGCTAGTGCACAATATGGCAGAGGAGATGTCATGTCACTATAGGTGCAAAAAGGTTAGAAACAACTTCCTTGTTTTGGACTATATGGATTTTAGATTTTAGATTATTGTGTTACAAATGTGTTACAAATCAGACTTGCACGGGTCTTACATCTGACCCAGGTCAAACTAACACGCACAGAGCAATAGAAATTCAGATACGTGGACAGCATTCTACGTGGCATGCAAGTAGATTGCCAAATGACAGTTGATATGGAAGGGATTATTTTGGACCATTCTTGGCATTTATTTAATTTCTACACTGCACACGGATCAGCATTATCAAAATGAGATGTTAGCTTACACTGGAATAGCCAAGCTTAGAATAGATATAATCTAAAACACGTGTGTCTTATCACTGACCCAAGAGAACAATCAAGAGCACTCACTGAGGCAGCTTATGTTGCCATTGCAAAGTCCCATCCCAGAGTACAGCCAACGGCTTTCTCTTCCAATTCACTACACAAGTATCCCTGGGAGAACTGAGAGAGCTGTGAATGTACGGCAGTGAAAAGTTACTGCTTTTATTCAAGTACTATACTTAATGCTTTACTCTGGGTATTGTCACTGTGTCCGCACAATTGATCTCCCATTCACTATCAATGAGTAGTTCCAGGATTTGTCTCCTGATGACATCGTCAAGAGAGTCTTAGCTCTGTTGTTTACAGCTTCAAGAGAGGCTATGTAGACTGAAATGTCTAATATCATAGAAAAGGTGTGTGTGAATTCTGGTTAGGCTTGCTTTTGACTTTAAAGCGTATTGCAAGCGTGGAATGCTGACAGTTATGCCCCCTAAGAACCACAGAAAAACAAATCAAAGGTCAGAGACAAGAAGAGAAGTCCCATTTTTCCCAGACTTCATTTGCCCAGTCAACCCTGTGGTAAGAAAGACCAGCTCATCCAGATCAATTGGAGCAGTGCATACAAGGATGTCTTTTAGACCTTTTCCCTTGGGACATTCCATAAACTGAAGTAGAGCCTCCTAACTCTTCCTGCTTTCCACTTCTCTCTGTTCCCCTGATCATGGCATGACGCAGCAGAATGGCAGAACATTTACTGCTGTTTATGCTGGTTTTGGTTAAACTACCTAGCCCCAAACAAAGACACCCACAATGATTCAATGACTCCCACATAGCCATACATGCAAACACACAAACACATGCATGTACACCTTGGTGACCTCAGTCTGCCCATGCAAAAATGTTTGCTATTTCTTATGATATCCAATTCATGTATGCCTGTCATATAATAAGGCACCATGGAGGATTTACCCTGCAAAAACCAGCAATGCATGACTTGCAATTTACCAAATTATAATCATTACTTCTAAATAATGTATTATAAGAAACCCTCTGGCATTCTAAAAAAAATGTTCCGTCCGGGTGGTTAGCCTTTTACCCCGGGTTTCCCAATCCGTTTGCCTTTATAAAACCAGAATTCATGCACCCCACTCTGTTTCATACAGCAAGACCTCTTCATTGTGCTAAATTAAATAAAATATGGTTTGTGGGCTTAGGAGCTTGCAAATTAAATTACTCCGTTTGAACTTACAAATGTCTGGGGGCAAAACCACCTCCCTTAAATAATGACCCTTGTCTGTTTCCCATGGCGGACACAGATTCTCCCTCACCCATGGAGCTTTTGCCTGCTATTATTGGATGTTCTTTTTCTGTCAGCTGGAAACTTAAACAGACATTTAAATCTGATTTATGATTTCCCATTGTGGAGCACATCTCCTGTCTCAGAAATTATGTTTAATCGTTCACTTCACAATCCTCAAAAGAGAATTTCAGGATACTATTTGCAAAATGTGTCTAGTTAACATTAACAAAGTGTTGTGTGTCTTTGTGGATAAGGAAGCTTTGTATTTGTGAATCAAAATAATGAGAGAGTATGTGCATTGGTTCCAGAATTATCTCAGTCACGGATTGCTCTATAAAATCTAGAAATCAAGGCTGATCAATGTTGACCTTTTGCTTTTGGACTTCTAATACTTGTGGCTGGCTGCTTGGTTCAGGTCACAGATTCGAGGACAACCCTGGTGTGAGGCGCCACCTGGTGAAGAAGTCATCCCGATGCCAGCTGTCCAGGGCTAGCAACAGTTCCACACCGCTATCCAGCGTGAAGAAGAAGAAGAGAGTGTCAGATAAGAAAACTCATGAGGTGAGCAACACACAAGCCCCAAAAGCCAAAATGGTTCAAATGATATCCAAAAGTAACTTTCTCAAAATAGGTAACATGACCTTTTTAATGCATTTGCATCAGTAACATTTATTTGACTGAAAGCTGAAATTACAGGTGCTGTGAATGCATGTCTCAAAAAAGATTCACATTGACTGATTGAAAGTGTGAATACTTCACTACACAAGCAACATTTTCACACAATAATATTAAATCACATTACCACGACTTATCAGAGTTGTTTTGTTTTTGTTGAATTGTTTTCTTTGGGACACAAACATCTCCATTCATTGCGGATATCTGGCTTTTTTCCTACTTTTTGTGTTTCTGGTTACATTTCTCTGATCTATCATCTTCAGCAATAG
Source organism: Monocentris japonica (assembly GCA_900323365.1). Classification (NCBI taxonomy): domain Eukaryota; kingdom Metazoa; phylum Chordata; class Actinopteri; order Trachichthyiformes; family Monocentridae; genus Monocentris; species Monocentris japonica. Next base: position 26,562 of record OOFE01049509.1, read on the forward strand.
TTAGGCAAGCAACATTTATTTGTCAAGCCACTCTAAGTAGTACTCAATATTGGGAGTGAGTCTTTCTGATAGTCCTAAAGTTCTTGGAGTGGTGTGGTAGTGTTCCTCTTAATTGATTTGAAGGTGAGTGACCAAAAGAGACAAAATTACAGGATTATGTCGGAAGTTTTGCCCTGTTTTAAAAAGCAATACTCTCACTAAAACCCCAAAAAGTACCAGGGTCAGTTTATAGCTCTGAGACAGCTTCATGGAAAATTTGCTTAACCAAAATTGTCTGTTGAAATCTGACGAGATTTCTCTCCAAACCACTCAGTTATCCTCTTATCTGGATCCAAACCACTGAGTTATCCTATTAGTTGGCTCCCATAAACAGACTGTGTCATTGAATTAGCTATATTCATCATTGGTGTATTTTTTTCTGGCAGTATAATGTCATGATTTGGTGAAACAAACTCTTCCGCCCATCCAAGATATGCCCTGCAAAACATTTATGGTCGTTGTGTTTTCTGAAGCAAAACCATATTCTCTGGGTAGATTCTTATGGTTTTCCAGAAAGTTCCTTGCCTCATTGGAACACTGGTGAAGGTTAGAGTAAGGGAGCGGAAAGATGGGGAAAGTCGACAGTTTTTTTATATGTATCTCTTCCCAGAAACCTGATCAAACAGAACAATAATTGGTGGATGCTTTTTTTCTACATATTCCAGAAATATTATGAAAACAGTAGCATATAAAATCATGTATTTTATTTTGCTTCATCTTCAGGTGTTTGTGGAGCTGAATGAGCTGATTGTGGAGAAGGACCATGAAATGCGTTGGAAAGAACGGGCTCGCTGGATCAAGTTCGAGGAGGATGTGGAGGAGGAGACGGACCGCTGGGGAAAACCTCACGTGGCTTCACTCTCCTTCCGCAGCTTGCTGGAGCTTCGCCGCACCATCACACACGGTAAAAGGCCCCTGCAAGCATTGTGCATCTGCCATGCTCCATAGTTTAGTTTATTTATTTGCACATAAAATTCTGAAAGAAAAAGAAGAGAAAAGATTAACTGATTGTTCAATGAAATGAAATACACAAATACACATCTCACTTCAAAATCTAACTTAAAACTTTTCATCTTTTTTGGGGGAAAACCCAACATTGACAATTGACCAAGTATCTAGACTGGATGTGCATGTGTATCTCTGCTCTTTGGAAAATCCAGTCCTACCCACTTGCTTGGCCTCTCCTCTTTCCCCATACCTTCCTGCCATAGGGGCCATCCTGCTGGACCTGGAGCAGAACTCGCTGCCTGGCATTGCCCATCTGGTGGTGGAGACCATGATCATCTCTGACCAGATCAGAGCTGAGGACCGACCCAGTGTTCTCCGGGCTCTGCTGCTCAAACATAGGTCAGTGACCAGGCTAACACTCACTTTAACACTCACAGATATGATTCATGTCATAGTGTGACTTTATAGTGATTGCTATTGATGGAAGATGAACCACTTTCAGTTTGAGCAGCTATTGATATTGTTTACATTTCTTCTATGTTTTAAAAGTTTTCTTCAACAGTGTAGTCACTACCGTGTGGCCACTACTGTAACACCATTATATATTTTTTTTAATTTAATAAGCTATGTAGTCAATTTAAAATCTACTATTATGTGTAAGTAGGTATACATGTGCTTCAATCAGTGAAGTAATATGAAACTGATATGATCAATTTTGTGTATTTCACAATGAAAAAAAACATGAATTGTAATAATCAAGAGGAAAATTCTGAAAATATGTAATATTTTGTGACTGTACTTTTAGTAGATTTGTGTATCTTAGACTTGGACTAACACATATATGCTTTAGAACTGGGGAAAATAGAATACAAATTTCAAGATTTTTACACCCCCCAATTTGATCCATTTCTGTAGAATCATCCATATATAAATACAAAAAAAACACACTAAAATCAACCAATAGAATACGAGACAAGGGAATTAGCAACCTTTCCATGCACCTTGTTGTTGGGTGAACCGTATCAGTCTCTGCAGCACAGGGTCATCCAGCTAGTGTGGCATCCTTGCAGCAGGTAGGAGTTAAGTATCTTGCTCAAGGATACTTCTGCAGGTATGACCACCCAAGGAATCAAACCCAGGCCCTCCTTTTGGAGTAAAACCTCATTAACCACTAGGCCATCCTGTTGTGGTTATTGAAAGGCTTAATTGTTAGAAACTGAACTGGCAATTTCCAAGATGTGACATTCAACAACACTCGGCTCATTGTTTGGTGTACTTCCCCATGGTAGATTCAATTGCAAATGTCAAGATTGCACATCAACAGGGACTTGAAGCCTGGATCTTCAGATTAACAATTTGATTCTCTACTGTCTGAGCTATCCATGCTGATGGTGTGGTTAAAACCTCAGCATCTTGAAACTTGACAGAGCCTTCTCTCCTTTCTCCCCCCCACTCTGTGTCAGACTTGCTTTTGTCCACTCCATTAAATAGCAGAATGAAATATACTCATGCCCTCCCCTTTTTGCAATTTTATCGAGACAGTCAGTGGGCATTGTGTGACAGGAGGAGAGAGTAGAGAAATCACAGGGGGTAAACGTGGCCTGCGCTGTGACTGGATGCTTCCAGATGTTGATCATTGCACCAGAAGGCATTCTAAGAGCCTTGTATGCTATATTATGACTTTGTAAAAGCATTTCTTTCTCAAAAGCTTTTTAACCGTCATCTGGTCTGCATGCAAACTCACATTCAGCATTTGAAAGAGGTTACACATTTACTTTACATGAATCTTCTTTCATTCTTTTCAAAAATGTATAAAAAACTTTGATATGAGAAAAGACAGACTAACATTCTATTCATAAAAGTTATGAATCAAGAACTGAGTCAAAAAGAGATGGACTTCTTGAGCATCAAACTATTTGGGTGTCTTCATGCCAAAACTTACTTTAAGAACTGCAGGGCTGTTTCAACAGGGCCAATCATCCCTTTAGCCTAGGATTTTTTGGTTTCTGTTCCGCTGAGCCACCGCAGCCAGCCGTCCCATTAGCCCATTGTTGAGGTCAATAGTGCGGTTGGAAATTATTAGGTGTGATGTTGTCGAATCAGTGTCTAAATGTGTGAATGTGGAGGGGGATGGTTATGGGACACAATAACTAACTGTAGAGCCCTCTGGAGGTGTGATAGTCCTAATCCAAAGAAACATATGCAATAGGAATTGCCCACTTGAGAACCCTAAAGACATACCCGCCCACCCGCCTTTCTGACATCCAAGCTTCTACAAAGGCTCTACAAATAGCTCAAGGGATAATTCTATCAGATCCTGTGTATTGGTAAATATTGTAATCAAATAAATACAAACACGTGGATGTAATTATGTGACATGTTCTCACCCTATTCCCTCCAGCTCTCTCAAATCAGCACCACTTATTGATTGGCATTGGCATGCCAACTAAACACATCTGGCCAAAGGCATAGTGTGCTACCCGAGGTACATGATGGATTTTTCAGTTACATAATGAAAAAGCGAGTTACCCTAATGTCAGCTGTCAAACAGAATTACAGGATGAGGGCTAAGTCATGCCTGCCCATAGAAACAATGAATGTTGCCGTTGTGCTCACTCCTTCTCTCCATTAAGTCTTATGAGGGTCTTATGTATTTCATTTTGTTGTCTTTTTTGATGTACTGCACTTCCCCCGTTCACATCTTCTTGTGATTGGAAGGCCATTGGTTTGCACGTTCAGCAGTTTTGATTTCTTCTTTGGATATGCACATATGCATATGTGCAAGTAGGTGTAAATGCACACACACATGAACACACCTTTTTATTTTGTAATTAATTTGTCCCCCTGTCTTTGTACACAGATCTCCTAAGCCAGTAGTCCAGCCTTCTCTCTCTGGCCCCCCCTCTGTAAAGCCAAAATGGTACTGCCTGGGTTTGACCACTAACAGTAATGTTGCATGGACACTGCTGTTGTGTGGTGGCACTTCACTGGTTTGGATTAAACCGATACATCATATCACATAATGGGGCATAACTAACATTGTTTTGCCTTCTCAATTTTGTTGTGTTTGCATAATGTTTGGCTTTGAATGTAGTGATGATGCACTGAATGATACAGCAAGTTTTTGGCAAAATCGCACACGCACAAATACACTCTCTCTCTCTCTCTCTCTCTCTCTCTCTCTCTCTCTCTTTCTCTCTCTCACTCTTTCTCACACATACATACCAACACACATCGCAAATAAGACAGCCAGCCAACACTCTCATCACCAGGCCGTCATGCGTTCATCCCATCTTTCACAGCCTTTCTGCATCATTTCCCAGCATGTCACTGGCTGCTTGTATGGGAAACCATTAGAGCCATGGCTGGTCCGAGATATGAGATTTATGATGTGAAAGGAAATACATTGAGATGCTGGTAGAATTTAGCTCATCACTTACTCAGTCCACTTTAAAGATCCCCTGGACACGTCTCGAGCACAATTCACTTCGGTGTCACACCTTCTTCCTTTGTTTTGGGGTGCTGTCATGTCCAACTTGGGCGACGTCTTATTGGACCATGTGGACCTAATGAGTGAGGTGATGTCACCCTTGGACTGAGCAGTGGTATGATGAAACAGTGTTGAAGGGCTTGGTTGCTGTCGCACATAATACTGCTGCTTCCATTTAAGTAAAAAAGTAAAAGTAAAAAACATGCACTTGTGCGTACACTCACATGGATACACAAGCACAGCTAGTGAGGTTATACAGCTTCTCTTCACGTGTTTTATCATAATTCTTATTTCAATGTAGATTGGGTGAGCAAGAATTACAACATGGATAACAGCCCTCACAACTACTAACTTCCTCTAAAAGGGAAAATAAGTACAATTTTTACTGCCTCATAGTGCAAAATGACCACAATGTTTCTGTGGGGGTTTAATAGCATTGTTGATCAATACCAGTGACAAAATTATTACATTACCAGATTTCTGGCTTTCAAAACTCACTTTTTGTTCTGTAATCTCTGTTTTGGAAGAGCCTCGCCAATGATGCTCAACGATGGAGGTTGGTGCTATGAGCGACCGGCGTCAAGCCAAATAAGCAAATGACAAAGCAGCATACAGTTTTTTGCAAATCAAATCACATTTATTTGTACAGCCCTTAACCACTGTTACAGTCTCTCAGGGCTTCACAGTGCCCAACATGTGAAACAATAAATGGTTAGTACACGGCATCCCCCAGCCTTGGACCCTCAACAGAGGACAAGGAAAAACTCCCAAAAAAAAACTTTTTGGGAAAATTGGAAGAAACCTCGGGAGGGACTACTCAGACTGGGATCCCCCTACCAGGATGGTTGGGCGTGCAATAGATGTCAAGTTTGGGCAAGCAGCGTATACACAATGCATAAAAGTTTATTAAGGTGGGACATCCAGATCTGATGTGGGGCATCACAGCAAACGGCAGCTCAGTCAGTGTCATCATAGGACTAGGGGACCACGTAGGCGCCAACACTGCCCAGATTGGAGAACGCAAACGCCCGCTCCGTCAGCATCGTCCTAGGAGTGGGGGACCATTCAGATGCCGACTCTGCCGAGCTGCAGCCTGGAACAGATAGGAGACACACCCACACACACCCATCCTTAGGCTGGAGAGATATCACATGGATACATGGATACATATGGAAGTTTTAATGGGTATCCGTAACCCACATTGCCACCTACTGGCTGTGGTCCATGCCCATTTGGTGTACAAGTTGTGGATCTTGTGTGCAGAATTACAATGCTCTGACGCTGCTTGCAGCTTGCGTTTTACTTGTGTGGGAACCACCTTTTAGCGTTCCCACCGTGACTTTTGGGTGGTTTATGTTTTCATATTGTTGAATGGGAGCCGAGAAGTGTGATGCCAGCAAGAGAGCTTGATTAGTTCAAGCTGAAGTTTGCAAGGCTGACTTTTTTTTTTTTTGCTTTGATTTCAGTCTAATTCCTTTCTTTACAATGTTAACCCTTTCTTACAGTCACCCGAGTGACCTGAAACACCGTTTCCATCGCCACCACTCATCCAGCAGTCTTCATGGCAGCTTCAACCACAACCATGTCCAGGACACCAGTCTGCCGCTGGTGGCTGAAGAGCAAGAGGAGCACCACGATAACAAAGGGCCGGTATACGACCCCAAACAAGATGTGTTTGTGAGCTTGTTTGTGAGTTTTCTTTTCCATTTTTCTTTTGTACTCCTCTGTACTTTTGTACAACTAGAGACTTTGTGACTCTAGTTGTCTAGCTCCCTTTATTCTATGCATTTTCTTTACTCTTTGACTCAATTTGAAGGTTGGTGATACTGATCCAATATATGAGATCCATGCAGTGATAGCCTGATGATGTAGTTTCAACAATGCAGTGCAGTTCATATGATTTAACAAGGCCACAGTAACTGATTAAATGCTTTTGACAGGAATCCACTAGGATAATTAAACTCAGCTATCTCAGTGGATGGAGATAAAAGCAATGTTCAGCTGTCTCTGTGTAGTTTGTGGTTTGCATTAAGTTCTGTTCTGAGTTCACCAGTAAGCATAGATTTAAGCATGATTGGAGTAAATTCCTGATTCAAGGCCTGTGGCTCTTGCATTGTTCTTTGAAACACTCCTCCATGAGGTCAGAAGTCATGTAGGTAGTGCTTGAAGTCAGAGAAAGCAAGTCTCCCTCTGCCACATGTGTCAGATTATGTTCTTAGTCAGCTTACAGGTGCTCCTAGTTAAAACTTCTTGATGCATTAACTGTGGAAAGTTAATGTTCCCCATGGCTTGAAATGCTGGCAAATTTAAAACAGCCCATAAAAAATCCAATTCTATTTTCAGGACAAAGTCACCCATCATCACAATTTTAGAATGAATGAGAATAATATTGTAGAATTCATTCAGATTGCTATTTCCACTTTAATTTCACAAGTTAATTTCACATTTATGATCCCATGCTATATTATAGTGTGAAATTATATCTGCCATAACTATGCTGTTGCTAATCTTTGTGTTGTTCCTCCACCAAGAAATCTCTCCACCCCCTGCCTCCTGACAGCCATCCAGCTGCAGCCAGATCCATGAAGCTCTTGGCCAAGATACCCAAAGATGCTGAAGCCGTCATTGTGTTAGTTGGTAAGCACAGAGAACTAGTGAGTAGAGAGTGGTGTCAGGAATGAATTATTTCTCTTTCCCTCTGTTATGATGAACTAATGATTTTCACATAGCTAACGGACCAGTAATTTGGACCAATTGCCATCACAACCTGATTTTAAATTACCATCCAGCTCTTGGTCCTAGATGGCTTGCAGAAAGACCATCTAACAGATTATCTTACCAAAAATGCCGCCGTGAACATGGTGCAAAATCATGCCCCAGTGTAAGTTACTAAATCTGTGGACTGTTCTTCTCCATTGAAGGCTGTGTTGAATTTCTGGAGCAGCCCGCCATGGCCTTTGTCAGGCTGAATGAGGCGGTGCTGTTGGAGTCAGTGCTGGAGGTCCCTGTCCCAGTGCGCTTCATCTTCATCCTGCTGGGTCCCAGTCAGTCCAACGTGGACTATCATGAGATAGGACGCTCCTTCTCCACTCTTATGTCTGACAAGGTAGCCTAGAGCTGGCTTGGATGAAGTGTTGCACATTTAAATTATATTATTGAAGGCTTTCATTTCAAAACACAATATGGCAGATATATCTGTTGTTCATTGCTTCAAAACAAAACAAAAATAAAACTGATTATCTCATCAGAAATAATATAATTTTGTAGACAAAGATCCTAAGATGATGTAGTAAGTTTTATGTTCGTGTCAGCCATCTATTTGTAGGTGTCATTTTTCAATGGCTCGTTGGATATGTCATTGTGGAATTAAATTCTTAAAGTTATTACTTTCCAATATTGGAATTTTAAATGAACAAGTGAACCCTCTTTGCCATATGGATTCTTCAGAATAATTAAACCTGAGAAGTAAAAGCCGTCCAATTCAAGAATTCACTTTTTTTAAACACTGACAAGACTTCACAATATCTCTCACCAGTATCTTATACTGTGAAGATACAATTAGAGTTGTTTAGGAAATATCCCTTTGGCTTATATAACCTTCTATGAGCATTTCAATGCTGACATCTAGTTACTTTTTGCCCTAGAACTTCCATGAGGTGGCCTATTTTGCTGACGACAGACAAGACCTCCTGAATGGTATCAATGAGTTTCTGGACTGCAGCATCGTCATCCCACCCTCTGATGTGGCAGGCAAAGACCTCCTAAAGACAGTGGCCGACTTCCAGAAGCAGATGCTGCTCAAGAGGAAGGAGAGGGAACTAAAGAGGCACCACTCTTTCTCTCCTGGAATGGAGCAGGACAACAAAGGTACTCTATGAAGTCTTTAAAAGCCTCTTTCAAGACCAGAGCTTGTTGAAGCTCTGGCCTTGAAAGAGGCTTTTAAAGACTTAAGGTTTGCAAGAAACCTATTTGATTGTGGCAGCCAAAGTTCAGAACAGTTTTTCTGGAAAATCATCTGCAACCCATTCCAAACAGTTTCCTTTTGACAACATAGTAATGAGTAGTTTTACGTCCACTTATAATCTGTCTACTTGTAATTCTTGAGCTGACAATGCATGTCAAGATATTTTGTTTCCATCAGTAAATGAAAGTGTGGTGCAGCAAAGGGTTTTTGGTTGGACTGAAAGTACTACAAGTTCAGCCTCTCACTTTAATGGTCAGTCTTTCCCATCTAAAAGTAGGTTTGAAATCCCCTCCAGACCTTCTATGTGACAAGTTTTACCTTAACAGAAAGCACAATACCTTTGTACATGCCAATAAAAGCTTACTTCACCACCTCTAAAGGTGTATTAAACATATGAAAAATTTATTAAGCAAATACTCATTGCGGTGTCATATCAGTATTATTATTATTTAACAATCAACTCTATAATAATCCCCTAGAGGTGAGTCCAGAGGAGCAGGCGGAGGGAGACCAGGAGGTGGACCCCCTGAAGCGCTCAGGGATCCCCTTTGGAGGCCTGATCCATGACATTCGGCGCCGCTACCCACGCTATGTCAGTGACATCAAGGACGCCCTGGATATTCAGTGCATTGCTGCTGTCATCTTCATCTATTTTGCTGCACTGTCGCCCACTATAACCTTTGGAGGCCTGCTAGGTAGGTGCAGCCTTTTGTACCGGGGTAGTGATTCATTCCAAAATGCTTTAATGGTTTTTGTGTGTGATGATTTTTTTAAGCAAATGATGCAAACATTAACAAATGAACATTTCTAAACAGCAAAAATAATTTTGGATTTGATGTAATTTTGATACTTGTGTTATAAAAATACTATTGTATGTTTTTCTGACCGTTTTCATGTACAGGAGAGAAAACAGAAGGCATGATGGGAGTGTCTGAGCTTATCGTTTCCACGGCAACTCTTGGAGTTATATTTTCGCTGCTAGGTGGTCAGCCCCTTCTGATTATAGGCTTCTCAGGACCCTTACTGGTGTTTGAAGAAGCCTTCTACAAGGTGCCTGAACAGAATACAGAGTATTCATGAATGTATACAGTTTTTATTTGATTTGAAGGCTTACCATAATCCTTTGAATTGAACAAGTTTCCAAACTCAATAAGTCATGTAACCTATTCACTTTATTTTGTAAATATTCATGGGCATCAATCTGAAGTTAAGGCTTTATTTAATTTCTGAAAAGTTGACTATTTGTGATTATATTGTGAAAGAGTTACACGGCTCTCATTTGTTCCTCCCTAAACACATGTTATTAATTTGCCTCTGTGCCTTCTAACTCAGTTCTGTCAAGCCCATGGTTTTGAGTACCTAACTGGTCGGGTGTGGATTGGTTTCTGGCTCATCTTCATTGTCCTGGTGATCGTGGCGGCAGAGGGCAGCTTCTTAGTTCGCTACATCTCGCCCTTCACCCAGGAGATCTTTGCCTTCCTCATCTCCCTCATCTTCATCTATGAGACTTTCTCTAAGCTCATCAAGGTAGCTGTACCAGATGGCATACTGTACAATGAGCTCTGTGATTGTTTGGATAGTGAAACACTCCAGCTGTCTTTGTTTATGGCCCTCCATTTCAGGATACCTAAAAGTATTTAGGCAGATGAAGTTGTTCAATAAATACTTTTTGGCACCATGAAATGGCAGACCATGAGCAATTATTATTAGTAGTAGTAATATTAGTATGTTGCTGAAGTCCATATTGCTTTTAAAAGTGCAACTGTTGGATTTAATCCTCCTTCCTCTTATCTGCAACAGCTACAATAACAAAGTGTTTGAAGATAAACCACATCTCTTTTTGTTTCCAGGTCTTTGAAGAGCATCCACTGATGGCAAGCTACCCCTCTGCCACCTCCCACCCAGCTATCCCACACTTTGGCATCCTTGTGGATGCTGGTGGGCACCCAGATGAGGACACTCCTGTCCTTCACCAGCCCAACACTGCTTTGCTGTCTCTGGTCCTCATGTTAGGCACTTTCTTTGTGGCCTTCTTCCTCAGGAAGTTCCGAAACAGCCGATTCCTAGGCGGGAAGGTACCCTGCTGTATTGCATTTCCCAACACACTTTAGCTCACAGTGGATGTCACTGGGGATCAATCACATTGAGTTGATGATGATGTAATGCTTCTTAACTTTTGAAAGTTTTGCTGGTTGAGAGGAAGACTGTAGGTTTCGATTGCAAAAATTCTCTCTGGTTCATCTCTGGTGGTGACATGAGAAATGTTTAGTTTTTTATGAAATCATTTGCCTGACCTGCCATTAAACCTGGGCCAAGGTGATCATTGCACCAAATTTTGACTACTACCACCAAAGAAAAGGCTAGTTTTATTTTTCTTTGGAATGCCTCTGTTATTATGTTACTGGGGGTTGTGCTGTACTTTGATCTGAGGAGTGTTTTGTCTCTCAATCTCCTCCAGGCCAGAAGAATCATTGGCGACTTTGGCATTCCCATCTCAATCTTATTCTCAGTATTGGTGGATTACTCCATTCCTGACACTTATACACAGGTAACTGTAATGCTAATCACTTTGAGTCACAGCAATAATCCATTCATACGAATGCACACACACAAATACAGTAGAAAATGAATGTAAAACTGACTGAGTAGGAGCAGTACTTTTTTGCCAGGAAATGTTAAATAAAAAACATCTCTTCACTGACTCACCATTCCTATGCAGGGTATCATGATTGTTTTGTTCAAGCCATGTCTTATTGACTTTTAGAAACTCAACGTCCCGTCGGGCTTTTCGGTCACGTCCCCTGACAAGAGAGGTTGGTTTATCAGTCCCTTTGGTGACAAGCATCCCTTTCCCACCTGGATGATGGGGGCGTCTATTGTGCCCGCCCTCCTCGTCTTCATCCTCATCTTCATGGAAACCCAGATCACCTCGTACGTATGATTATCAGTTGTAATGCTCTCGGCATACAATGCGAGTGTGTATGCAAGTGTGCATGTAGTGGTAAAAGTAGTAGCAGCAGTACTTTATGAACAGTATTGCGTTAAATTACTTTAATGTATCTATCACTGAACAAAACAAACACACAAAATCTAGTAACACGTCAGGCCTCTTTCTGGGCTAATTTGGAAACTGCCCCACTGTGGTTGTAGATTGGATCTTATATTTATTCTTTATCACAATATGACAAACTGAAATGCACCTTACTGGACCTTCCACTTTTACCCCATTCGTTCCCGACATTTCCCCCCCGTTGCTCCAACCTTCCAGGCTCATAGTCAGTAAGAAGGAGCGTCGTCTGGTCAAAGGCTCAGGCTTCCACCTGGACCTACTGCTCATCGTCATCCTGGGCGCCATCTGTCCCCTCTTTGGCCTGCCGTGGCTCACCGCCGCCACAGTGCGATCGGTCACTCACGTCAATGCCCTGACGGTTATGAGCAAGGCCACAGCGCCCGGTGAAAAGCCTATGATCCAGGAGGTGAAGGAGCAGAGGGTGACCGGGCTTGTTGTGGCTGTGCTTGTTGGTAAGGAAAAAGGGAAACACCGGGTGAGAGTGGAAGTGTGTTTCTGCTCACTTAGAGAGGAATTGTACTGAACTTGACTTTAAGAATGCTAGTTTTTGTTTTATCGGTGAGCTTGACTGTGGAGTCAGATATGCAAAATGAATCTTTGCATCATGGCCGAGCCGAATGCTCAGCTCAGATGGCTGAAGGGGTATGCATTACATTTGAGTTAACACATGGCTAGATCCAACATGAAAATTCTTCATCCATTTTGATGCTTTTGTTATATTTACTTCTTGTAACAATAGCAAAGTGTAAGCATTCTGTTTCAGCACTGTCTTAGACCAGTGTAAGATGATTTATTATCTGGCTTATCAAATTTCAGTCAAAATGACCAATAATAGTAGCTCTCGAAAATACAATTGTTCGGCTCTTGATGAAATACAACTTCTGGCATTGAAACATTGTTCTGATCAGCTGGCCAGTGATATTATTTTGCTTGAAAAGTATCCTGTTTATATTAAGATAGTGCCAGCAAAGTAGTCTCATTTTAGTATAAGTATCATTTGATTTGCCCACAGTTTTGGCTCACTAATATGACATGGCTGGGTAATAATTTTGGCTCAATAGTATTAGTTAATCTGATGGATGCCAGGATGAAACAGCACATTGCCAAATACTGCAGAGAATTTTGCAACAGTAGTAAAATAAGGGATGAGCTAGCAACCCATAGCATCACGAGCCCATAGCATTTCAACCAAAGCAAGCCAAACATTTTGTAAAATATATTTTTTAAATAATTGGCAGGAGCCATGGGGTGTTTTGTTGTTGAAAGAATAATGATTTCCACTGTGGCAAATCCCTGTGCACATGTGTGATGTATCAGAAACAGTAGTCAAATTTGAGACCCCCTATGTAACCTTTGACCCTTCTCACTGCCCCCCCCAGGCATGTCCATCGTGATGACAGATGTGCTCCGCCTCATCCCACTGGCCGTGCTCTTTGGCATCTTCCTCTACATGGGCATCACCTCTCTGACAGGCATCCAGCTGTATGAGCGCATCACACTCATGGTCACACCCGCCAAGCACCACCCTGACCACATCTACGTCACTAAGGTAACACATGTCAAGCAGTGATGCGATGAGAGGGAAACGAATTTTGCACATTTTGATGTAAGATCTCACATAGAATGGAGTTTACAGAAACATCAAACTTACTTGCACACTGTCACTTGCACACTGTTAGGAGAATTGATCAAAGAAAATGTTTGGATAAAGGCTTCTTCCACTAGATGGAGCCCAAAACATGCAAAAGTTTCTTTAGGCAGTGGAACAACTTTTTGTTGTTGTGTGTGTCTGGTGTATTTTACATGCTTTGTGTGCACACGTGTGTGTGCATTTGTACTGAGTGTATGTTTGTTTTTCTACTCGCCAACCCACACGTTTGTCCTGCTTAAGGTGAAGACATGGCGTATGAACATGTTCACCATCATCCAGCTGGTGTGTATCGTGGCTTTGTGGGTCGTGAAGTCGACTGTGGCCTCCCTGGCTTTCCCCTTCATCCTCATCATGACCGTGCCGCTGCGCCGCCTCATCCTCTCCAGGATTTTCGAGGAACGCGAGCTCCTGGCGGTAGGTTCGGTTTGTAGGGACATTCCAGAAATTCTTGAAAAACTACCACAATCATCTGATCCTGCACAGCCTCAGGATACATATTTTTACAGCAAATTAAACATTGGATGGATATTGGCATGTTTTTTTTCCCCCTGTACAATACTAACATCTGTAAAAGACTGTATTATAAATGAATTTCACTTCTGCAATTTCTTTGAGATGATTTCCTCCTCTGTGATCATGGAATTCTTTCTCATCCAAATATTTTGTTACTGTGTGGTCTAACCTTCCTCTTATATTTTCTTGCTGAGACACCACACCTTATGTTTGACCATATGTCACATTCCTCTCTCTCCTATCTTCATTCTCTACTCTTTTTCTACCTTCCCTTCCTCGCTTTTATTTCTTTACCTAGCATTTCTCCTTCAAACATGATACATGATTTAGGGACAAAGAAATATTTGTTACCTCTAGAAAAAAATTGTTACCTCTAGAAAAAAACTAATGAATGAAGATGATTTAAGATGATTTCTCTATACACAGCTGGATTGCGATGAGGATTCTCCCAACTTTGATGAAGATGGTCGAGATGAGTACAACGAGATTCACATGCTTGTGTAAAAGTTGGACAGAGCCAATAAGACTTTCTCCATCCTCCAGCGCTAACCAATCAGAGGGAGCTTCTTTGGAAACCTCAGTGTCTCTGGGTAGCGGTGACAAAGTGAGAGGAGCTAACAGAATGGTCTTTGTCAAATATAGAAACTCTTATACCTAGATAAAGTTCTTACCTTTGTCTCTCCAAGTCCATAAAGGAGCAAACCTAATGTTGTTATATCTTAGTGGTGGTGTTGTTGTTTTAACCTCCCTGAAGATATTGTTCTCTCAGAGGCCAGCAAGTAGCTCTGCTTTCAGCCTGAGCACCCTACTTGAAGTGTGTGACATGGACAGTGCACGTCTAGCAAAACCCTGCGATCACATGAACACTTTATTCAACATTTTGTCCTCTTTCCCTTTAAACTTTCTGCAGGTTCTGGGTATAAGTGCAATGACGATGGTGACCTGTCTTACTACAGGGGGTCAGTTGGGTGTGGGATTTTTGTACATGGGAACTAGGGTCGGGGTCGGTTCACTTTCAATTCAGTCAGTCCAGGAAGTGGATTTTCATCAAGAAATATTTGGTCATTAAAACGTCCTCGACAACCTATAGAGAAAAGATGAAAAGTGAATTTCAATGTTTAATTAAGTGAATTGACCCAAAACTGGTGGGGAATCTAATGGTGCAGGGTAGCCAACCCAAGTGAAGTCCACTGCCTACAAAGTGTCGCTGCCTTGTTCCTTTATACTACTGCCATTGCCTATACGTATGTTGCAATGATGTGCAAGCAAGGAGTTAAGTATTCCTCTTCCTTTCTGTGCAGACTCTTAGTAATGAGCACTTTCACTGGGCAGAAGTTCACTTTTGTCACTGCCAACCTAGTTCCCTGGCAAAAAGCCTCCACTCTAAATGTAGTCTCCCCTTGAAGCCAAAATTCAATGGAGTCTGCGCAAGCTTCTTCATGGGGTGCTACTGTACTTTGTTAGGTGTTTTATGCCCAACATACTCGTCCACTGACCCCATTATTGTGACTGTGGATGTACAAGTAAATTAGCTAAAATGGTCTCGACCTTATTTTTCTACTTTGTTTTATCTATTTATTTTGTGGCCCTAGGACTGAATTGTTACCATGCCAAATTCTCAGTGATTTTTAGACACCAAATGTCTTTTGTGAAAGAAAGCGCATCCAAATAGCTTAGTATGAAATAAAAAAAAGATCATTGTGTAGGTTTAAATAGAAATCTGTCACTTTTCATACATTCTTTCATCTTCTCTGCAAGCTTTCCATAGTGTTGTGCATTTTTCACAGAGGTCATGAATTATGTTTTTAACACGCTTCACTGGAAAAACATAGAAACTAAGCAAACACACAAGAACTGAAAATGTTCCCATAGAACCACGGGGAATGGTTGAGTGTTGGCGAGATTTATGAATGATGCATTGTACAGTAAGTCTGTGAGCTTGGAATTATAATGTACCATCTGTGTTCAGAGTCGTTGTGAGATATTGAGCGCTTTAGTTTTCACCTCCCATGTTGCAAACCCAGTATAGCGATTTTAATTAGGATTTTTACACACTTAAACACTTTAAGAAGCCTAACTTGAGCTTCATGGAAAGACCTGTTGTTAGAGCTACATTATGACTCATAATGCCCAAAATCTCTAATGGAACCTTATTATTCCAAAGGCAAGTTATTTCCAGATTTCTGTGAATGCTCCTGGGATGCTCTTAGTTAGGTGGTTAGATGCAGAACAAGCCAATGACATTTAATCATGGCCAGTATGTTGGGCGACCCTCCAACATACCCAACACTTCGTGATAGGCCTACTTCATTTTGAAAGGATATTCCATGAATATCGTCTGGATGTCTGATTTAAGTGAAGTGGAGAAAAACATTAGAGCTTGAAGTGAAACATTCATCTAAAATTTGTGGGATATGAGCTCTCGCTGACCACATTCAAGGGTGTTGGGAGGGATGTCAAAGGAAACTAACATTTTAAAAATAACAATGCTGCAAATTATTTTTTTCCACGTTTTGACATTCTTTCTGGATGTTTCTAAGAATGTTGTAGATTCAGTCAGAAAAAAACACAAGGTGTGAATGTGTATGTGTGTGTGTGTGTGAGTGAGAGCTGTTGGAACATATACCATAAGCTACAAGTCGATCTACAATGAGCATCACAAAGCAGATGCTGTAACACTGAGTCAGCGGTTTACAAAAACTGATGAATAGCATTGTCAAAATTTCATCTACTTACATACCAGAAACACTGTGTCTGCTGTAATGACCTGACGTTTTCAAGATACAGGATTTGAAGGAAGCCATGTTGGAACCAGTGAGGAGACATTGTGTGTCAGCTGAAGAGGTTTCTGTACATAGAAAACGCTGCTCATGGCACATATAACTAAATGGAACCAAGATCCATCATGTCTTCACCAGATGATTCTATTGCAGCGGTCATACAATCAGTTGATATACAGAAAAAACAAGTCAGTGCTTTTAAGTGAAGCACAGGGTGTGATGTTATAAAAGTACACTAACTACCCCTTGAAGGGTGAGTGGGCCTGTTCTATGATTTTTGGATGTATGACCCAGGAATTACAGTACACCTAATTTCAGATACCCATGCCCTACATTATAAGACGTGTTAGAATTCTGTCTCAGGGGAAACTGACCTTTGATCTGTAAATATTGGTCCCCAGCCTTTAGTTTGTTGTCCCTTTTGTGTACATAACGTGGTAATGGGAATTCAACACTAGAAAGTTGTGGCCTAGAATCCAGACTCACATCCCATACAATGGAGAAAATGAGGTTAAATGATTTTGATTTGTTTCCTCAATGAAAAAAAATACAAATTGTGTTTTTGGTTCTCTAAATCAGATCCACAAAAGTGACAAGTGCTTGGGGTTTTTACTGCAGATGTATCATTTTTGTTCTTTTGTTTTGTTGTTAGGGCTACTTTGACATGACACACCTGCCGTCCATTTGACTACGACATAGATAGTTACTTTATGTGCTTTACATTTGTCCTGCATTGCAGTTTCCTTTGAAATGAACCTTGCTCTTGATGGAAACTATAAAAGGACCTTATCTTGCAAACCTAGTCGTGATATTTCTGGGTTTGCAGTGGGATTGGAGTGGCAAACTGGGGGTAAAAACATTGATAAGCTTTCCTCATTCTACTTGGCCCCACCGCACTTATGACATTACTGAATGTAAATGGTTAGCAGCCTCTGTTTTCAGGGATGTCATTTGGCTTGTTATGTCTTTGGCTGCAGAGTCCTCTTTGCAGCTGCTGTGTCTCAGAGGCAGCAGTGCTGGTTCCTACCCAGCAAAGGCTAATGGTAACTCAGTCCCTGAAGATCTGACATGACTTCTGACGTGAGTCAATTCAATTTCTGGCCACAATAGTTGTATCTATGAGCAGGAGGTTTCTGAAATAGTTATCCAGCACATCTATTTGCTGTGTGTAACAGAGTTTTGCAGGCAGATTGTGCTGACCCACAGTGGTGAAAAAAGGAAAGAGACAATCAAAGGGTCAAAGGTCTTTGTTGTCTGAGAATACAAGTGTGTGAGAGTGTTGAAGCCCAACAGATCCACGTGTGCTTGTTATGACAAGAATTGGTGTGGGAGTATGTGTGGAGCCATAGTCGAGGGAGAACAGGCAGGCGTACACTAAGCAAAATATCCTTTTAGTATTTAAAAGGAAAAACTGGAAGTGTGGTTATTATTTAAGATAATAAAAGCTATAGAGCAGCCACTCTGTCCTGTCTGGACGCTAGATGTTGGAACACGCAAGAT
Source organism: Monocentris japonica (assembly GCA_900323365.1). NCBI lineage: Eukaryota > Metazoa > Chordata > Actinopteri > Trachichthyiformes > Monocentridae > Monocentris > Monocentris japonica. The sequence continues at coordinate 44,517 of OOFE01049509.1, forward strand.
GAAAAGGAAAATAGTTTTTTTGAACCATGAAAAGCTCTGCCATGTCAACGGTCTGGGTTCACTGCGTTCCGTCGCCTAATACCACCATGCTAGCGGGGCAGACCACCCACCCAAATCTAGGACTTGGCTCTGTTATTTCTGAACCTCTTTTACCTTGACATTATTGGTTGGAGTCAAGGCGTCTGGAGTCTTGGCTGTCTAGGATACTAAATAGTGTATTATGTTTGATTGTAGAAGCCCTTATAAAAAAGGAAATCAGATATGTATGCAACTAGATCACTTACTATAACCCTGTCCTAGGTTTATTTATCCACCATAGAAAGTTTGCTAGCACTGATATTCTTGACAGGCAAGAGCAACAAAATCATAGTGGATAGTATCTTTTTGGTTACCATAGGAATGCCAATCATTTCTTTAAATCGTACCACATAAATCAGTTCCTTTCATTTTGCTGTTCATGGTCACATCTTGTTAATGATCTCACTTCTTGCAATTGAAATACTATCCAGTGGGATGTTGGATTATTAGTGACAGATTTGTGATGCCACCTGTATAGTCAACTTTTCATTCAATAACACGATCTCTCTAAACAAAAACCAGGCTTTACCTTGATTTTTCACAGGATCATCTACTATTTCCACATATGTAGTGTTGAAATCTCAGTTTAAAACCATGGCTTCCATAAAACTTCCTTAAAGAGTTCCTTATCTCAAAGCACCATTAAGCTTTTGATGATACACAACATGAGGTCCTCATGAGGTTTGAAAACAACCACTTCTTTTATGTACATTGATTTGATGATAAATTGAAATGATTTAGCATTAGCAATACAGACTGATACTTCGGCTATGTGGATACTTGAGTAGCAGGCCCGTCCTGCTATTGCTTTAAAGAGGCTTTCAAAGAACTGTAAAACAAATTGTTATTTTTTTGTCTGAAATAAATATTTATTATGTGTTTGAAATACATACAGTGTCGTCATCTTTTCATTCAAAATGCAAACAATTACAGTACAATATAGGTTATTCAAAAGTTGTCTCATGTAAACTGAACACCAGACCACAATTTCGATATGTACAGTAGATCATTTTTATGGTTTTGTTTTAGTCTGCGTACTATAGGTGCCAGATTTTCCATATAGGACAAAATAATGAGTGCCAGAGAGCAGCAAAGTATTTAACAGACAGTTAAAGTATACTTTTCTATGATTGACTACTTATGAGACACTGTCTGGGTTGTCTTGATGGCGGTGGGGTGTCTAGCACGCAGAACACAAATGCCAAAACTATTTTTGCATTTCATCACGTGAGACTACATGATGTATTTGATGTGTGTTGATGTAGAGAAGGTCCTGTCACATACAGCCTTTTATAGAGAGTACAGAGAAGACAGATTATATTAGACATGAGGAGGAAACCAGGGTTACATCGACACATTGGTTTGCCGATATATTGGGCCGATATTGGCCTTTAAATAAATATCACACATCAGCCGGTCAGTATCATCCACTGCAAGTATGATGGATGTTCTTCCAAGACCACAGTTACATAAAAACAATCTCTAAAACATGCAATGATTTTTTATTTTCTTTTTTCTTTTTTTTATTTATTCATTTAATTGTTCAATAATGCTTTTGTAAATCACTTCGTCATTTAAAGATAGTAATATATCCCAGAGATTCCCCTTCCAGTGAATAGGTGCGGCATGTCACGCCGCACCTATTCAGCCTTACAGAGCTGCTAACCCTGAAAGAATTTCATTACTCTGGGTTTTAATGGAGAGTTTTAGTGTCCCGTGATGATGTAAATGCTGTTTCAGAGGATTTTCCAGCCTGCCAAGAATAAAGTTGTGAGGGGAAACACTGAATACTTGGAATCTTCTGTCATGAAAATGGAAAGATTTAGAGATATTGAATATCGGTATAAAATTTCAGCTATTGGTAGCTTCAATACAAAAATATTGATATCTGTATCAGTCGAACCCTAGAACACATTGTATTGTACTAATTTAAAATCTTTAACTGTAGCTTGTAACTGGTTGGAATAGTGGAATGGTCGATATAGGATACGATAGTAGTGTTGATATGAGTGTATATGTATGATTGGCTAGTGTGCCCTGTTTGTCTATGTGTGTGTGTGTGTGTGTGTGTGTTTCTTCAGAACTCATCTCAGCACATCAGAGGCCCAAAGTGCTGGGCATCTCTGTGTTCCAGGTGGTGAGGTGGACACACAGGAGCGGCAGGGAGAGCGTGAAGATGACACCAGGAACTATGAGTATGATGAGCTTGGTGAGCGGGGGGTCTTGGATCTGGCTGCTGCAGAGGGAAAAGTACGTCTTGTGGACCTCCAGGAAGATCTCATCCACCAGAAACCCCTGACCCTTACACCACGACACCTTGGCCCAGTGATCCACGCAATGCTTCAATGTGTTGTAGATGCTGAGGAAGAGAGGAAGGCAGAGGACAAAGGCCGATGGCCATAGGTCCAGCAGTCTTGAGTAGATCATAGAGTAAAGTGTAGCGCCGGGAGTTGGGAATCAGATCTCACCAATTTACCTGTCTCTCCCCTTACAGCTGCACTAGGCAACTTTACACGTTGGCCAAATGACTGTGAGAGGTAACTGTTCAAAACATTTGAACTTCAATGTCAATAAATCATGTGATGTCAGTAAACTGCAGACAGCATGCTCATGTTCAGCAACCCAGCCAGTCTGTGATCACTTCATTCTAAAGGATACCAAAGGGACAGAGGAGGCAAAATATCTAAGGTTGGTGAGTCCAACATTCTTGACAGAGCGCTCGCTTGCTGCTGTTTGTATTTCACTCTTGAAGTCTTGATTCGTCACTTCCTGTGCGCAGTGCGAAGTGTTCATACCCCACACCAGAATTTACGACTCTACGGCATCTCAATTAGTGGGGATTTCACTTTGACAGAGCATACAGTATTCACACCACTGTAGGAATTCAGGTGCTGTTGGTTGCCTTGCTCAAGGGCACCTTGGGAAAGTGTCTCATTCACCTCACCCAGATTTTCTGAATTGTTCTGGGGATTCAAACTGGTGATGCTCTGAACACGAGGCTAATACCACTCACTTTTTGAGGCTGCTGCTTCCCCCAGCAACCTTCTACCAGAGTGAAAAATCACTTTTACCATCTCCCTCTCAAACCGAAGGATGATGGACTGCCCAGTCCCCTTCATATAAACCCTAATAAATGTGCACATAATACAGCAGTGAACTAGAGTTAAGTGAAGCAATCTCTCATATGTCAGGGTGTAACCTCTGCTCCTTGTGATGATGGACACTCCACCCTAACACACCATTTGAGCTCTATGGGATCTCATCCCCAAACCATGTCAACAGTAATATATGGATTATTACAGCCATAATTAAAGAGGCACTCTTTTGTAGGTAGCACAGCAAGGCTGCCGTCTGCACAAACAACTGGTGTCTGGAAATATGAGCCCAAGAGCAACAGTGTAGTACTTTTTCATTAAAAGATGACTAATTAGCTGCAAGCTTGACTAACGCCAAACGTAGCCAGGAGACAGGAAAGCATCTGACTTTCCCATGACTAAAGGTCGTATATCTTTGCTGAAAAGGCCATAAAGTGTGTAATGTGCCACTATGCTCAGCCTTCCCCTGTGTTGTCACTCATCAGTTTCTACAATGTCGTGGTGAGCTCAGGGGCGGCAGCCCGCCGCAGATGTGAGCCAAGGCTCAGACAGCAACAATTAACACGCACTTCTGGATGGAGCGCTACACACAGGTCAGGCATTTTGTTTATTTCATTTAAACTTTTTATTGGCCAGGCAGGTCAATTAATCAGAATTCGATTTAGGATTTGTTACACACACACACACACACACACACACCGTGTCATTCAAGAGATTTTGTGATTTACATTGTCATGATATGAAGGGTTTCATTCCAAAATGCTACAAATACATTTTGGGCAGAAAGAAAATATTACCTCTGCTGTTCATTGTTCAATATAAAAAAAACACAGACGATTCATTTATTTTCTGAATAAAAGCCTCGAGTTAGCTAATAATATCTTCAACACAATGTAATAATGATTTTTTCCTCTGTGTCAGTGTTACATATTTCAGACGGTGGACATCTCATTTTGGAACAAAACTCATCATATGCTAGTTTAATGACCAATTCCTCAGTAAAGTAAGATTCACCGTTTTGTGATGGGCCATGGGCACCTGTCCAGATAGCCACTTGTCTCCATGCTCCTGTTGAATTCTGGTAGGCAGAGGCCGTGAACATTGCTATCTAACATGTACTGGTCACATGATGGAACAACAAGTCCCTCACCCAGCCCTGAGGAAAACAGGAAATATGTGTAAGAAAGAATAACAACCTCGACCAAATTCTTCTTCTTCCATCCAATATATTATAACCCAAGCTAAAAAAACAGCAACTGATATTGCTATAAATCATAAACACGGGCACGGTGGCTTAATGTCTGTTGGCTGCTTTGCCCATAAGCAAATGAATCCTTGAATAAATCACAAAGCAGGGAGCGACTGTCTCACAAGTCTCTTCCATTAGACACTATTAAAGAGTGTTTCCCATTTTTGTGGTTATTACATCACAGGAGAGGACATCATGTTGTGCTCCACAGCTCTGTAATTTAGAAGAGAATGGCTGAGCTCTCAGCACCACTTTCCAGCTCCTGTTCCAGATTTTTTGGGTGATTTTCTTTCTCATACTACAGCTTGGACATGACTACAAATTGGAGCACAAATTGGAGGCAACTTGTGCCACTAGTGAATTTAACCCATTCAGATCACTATTTGATCCAACAGCTTAAGAGACGGCTGTTCAACATATTATCATTAACTGCCATTCCAACTTTGACAAAGATCTGTATCCTAAATCCACACTAAATAACACACAAACTAGATTTTTTTGTTGATATCAGCCTTTTAAACATTTTGGACCCAGGACATTACATTGAATATTTTGCCCTATGTACAGTACTGTGCAAGTCTTAGGCACCCCAGATTTATTCTCATACCAGCGAGTACCTGGCCAAGTCCAGTTTCTTGCTTACCTGTCCAGCAGATCAAGATGAGTGCCAGCAAGTATGTAGCTAGACCGACTTGCTTCTCCATCTATTAGAAAAAAAAATCACTGGTCGATGCATGATGCTTAAAGTGAAGGGGTTAGGGGTTGTACTCTATGTAAGGGTTTGACATGTTAGACTCATAACACGATACTTGCATGTCAAAAATCTGGTGTATTTTTTTCTGGAAAAATATCATAATATAAAAAATAAAATAAAATACAATAACATAATAATAGTAATAGTGTCCAGTTGTGTGCAGCTTAACGGTTAAATGTATAGCTGCCTCATTCAGAATTTGTCATTTTTCTCAAGTTATATTAAGAACCAAGCAGTATTTGCCTTTGTCAGATTAAGAAATGCAACTCATATCCACCCACACATTTTGACCAGCGCTCAAGAAACAACAAGCCCTGTATGACCATCTGCTTCCTGGACATTCCCACAAATTAATGAATTTATCTCGTGGGAGGCAGGCACTGAAAACAGATGTTACCAGGGAATGCAGTGAGAGGAAGTTTTCCCTTATAAAGTGCAAACGTGCAATCTCTCTGCTTGTACAAAATAAGTACTCTGTAAATGGCATGGAATCCTCCTCTGGCAAGTTCATCAGTTACTGTACAGGTACACATGGAAAATTCAACATCTGAGCAAAAGGTTTGATTTCATCTCATTCATATGCTTTACAGTAAGTGTGAAAAGGTTGATTGAAGCATCAGTTATTGAACTCAACAGATCTACCAAAGCAGGGATAAAATCTTAGACAACCCCACATAGAAAAGCCCAAAATAAATCTAAGGGCACATACCTTAGCTTTTATGTTGTTGTTGTTGTTGTTTTTTGTCTTGTAGATTCCTGGTAAAATCCTTGAATAGAACCTGCGGTGAAGAGATGCTTCAAACCATGAGTTTACCAGCTAACTAACAGATGCACCTCAACAACTTGTCATGAGAAGCCCCTCTGGCGGTCTGGTCCAGTTTCTTATCAGTGCAACTCGGAGCTAACTGAGTTACACAACGCATCGCCAATGGGCAGCCTGCTTCCTTTCCCAGGCCGAGCTTTGCTTTTCCCATACTTCCCATGCTACCCGACGACTTGTTCCCCACACAACTCCCCAGAGACAAATGTACCGAGAGGCCTCCGAGTCACGATGTCTATATGATGGTATCTCACAAATGTATTTAAAGTCAATGTTTGTGTTTGGGAGTGAGAGAAGGAGATGGGGAGCTGCCAGGAAGAAAAATATTAGTTTTCCATGCAGATGGTTGCTAGGGGTAAGAAACAATGTATGGACACTCACAATCACCTCAAACCAAAATGCAACTAAGTCACTATGATCTCACTCACTCTCTTTATAGCTTTTGTCGATGATGGGAGTGCAAACAGTGATGACAGTATAATTTCACTGCCTCACTTGTTACGTTAACTTGCGTGGAGAATTCCCTTCTTATTTCGGTTACTTAACATGGTTTTGGGTTGGTGCATGTAAACGTCATAAATCGTCATAAATCCGGTTGAGCTCATACTCCTTAACCTGGTTAAGATGCCTGGTTTACTCCAATATTAAACAGGTTTCTGTTGCATGTAAACCTCTTAACTCTGCCGTCTGCACTAACTCAGCAGCATCATGGGTACATTTTGATATCAACAAAACAACATGGTGGTGAGCAGTACTTACTATTGGGATTGTCATTTCTTTCCATTGTATTAGAAGCAATCTCCTGGTCAGTCAAAGAGCATAGCTGGCAGAGGCACAGGTAGACAGGATTGGTTTATACAACAGGGATACTCAATCGCAGAGTATCAAAGGTGCATGTAAACACCTTCACCCAAATTAGCCCTTAAGGCCAACAGTCGGGTTTCTCTGTGCTTGTGAACGTAGCCACTGTTTCACAAGGTGGGGAGAGACTTTAGGCCAACCGGGGCTGTGTTCCATGTTCTCTCTCTCCCATGCACTCTACTCTTTCTCTCTGGAGCAATTACATCACATTAACCTACTCCCACAGTCCTGCTGCTGACCCCACTGCATCCCCAGGCACCCAATGAAGACCGCAGAGTGATGTTCATAACGTGTCCAGAGTCAAAGCTTTGTGAATTGGGATACAGCAAACACTTCCATCCACATCCATTAGAAAGTAAGAATGGTCAATGGAGTGGAGGAGGTTTCATGGAGCCTAGTTGAGCTGAGGTTCTGCATACAGAGGATTTTTACAGTTTAGTTTCCTCACTACAGGTATTTTTAATTTTTTTATTACTTTTTTCCATGTATAGAAAGCCATGAGACAAAAGACAAAATCTTAGCCATCGAGGGTTAAGATTCTTAGCTTTTCCATTATGGTGTAAGCGTAGCCACAGATTATGTTTCAAATTATGCCCGTTGTTTGTACAAGTGATTAGGAAATGATAGGGCGATATTTACAGAATACTGTGTATGCAGTGTATACACAGTATTCTGACATGTAATACTCTTAACATACATACCATGCTGATCTTGATGCTTGAGACTTTACTCAATGATTAGCAACAGTTCTTTACACTGGAGGTCATATGATCTAAACATAGTGCAAGATCCAAGATCCCCTCGCCCTCCATATGTTTACCTCAACCCCCTTGAGAACTCATTAGGAAATTACAAAACTGATCCTAGATCAACTTCCACTCACATTATTTATAAAGCACTTTTAACAAAACAGGTTCATCACAATGTGCTTTATAGGGAAAGAATTTCATTTAAAGAATATAATCTTGCCAGTCTCCTGTTTGGTGTCAGCACCGGTTAGGTATCAGCATCCTCCCAAATATTGGCCCCCTTTTCACTCTTTTCCTTTGAATTAAACCCTTGACTGAAGAGTGGAAAATGTGACCACCTTTGCATGGAATTCAATTTGTCTTGACTAAATGACTACTTGAAAGATGGATCTCTCAGGAGCCCAGTTAAAATATCTTTCGGCACTATACTGTCAGGTCTTTCCCCTTAAGTGTAAAATTAAACGTTTCAACATTGTTCAGCTATTGCCCATTCATCTGGAGTTGCTAAGCAACACGTACACATAATATAATCATAATGCATTTGTGAGCAGAGAAATGTTCAGGAGTGGTCATAAGAAAACATTTCCATTTCACTTAATTGTAGGCATAATACTGTAAGCAACAGAGCAAACAGAGTATACAGTAGATAGACATGGTTTGGTAAAAGCTGTGCTTGTGAAAGGCAGTGCATGTGCTGTTTGGACAGTTTCTCTCACTTGTAGTAATGGAAAATATTCTCTCAAGTAGGCGCAGGAGTAGAACGAGGAGGCCGTGTACAACCTACAACACTTGCCTTAAAAAGCCTTAAAAAAAACCTTCATTCTTTGCTTATATTTACAATGTCATGAAATGGACATTTTATATCCATGTAAACCCACCTAAACTGTACAATCTATTAAAGCTGGTATACATCTTTTATACAAATTTATAGTATACAGCATCTATAACCAGACTGAGTGTTTTCAAGAAGATAATGTTGAATGAAGGCTAATGTTGCTCCACTATTTAAACCACATTTGTTTTCTTTTTTACTTTTCTAACATGGTGCCACGATCATAAAGCACGATGCTACGAACAGTACATTCGATATCTGCCTACAGAGCTCCTCCTTGTGGCAATCATATGCCCCTCCCCTCCCCCGATCAAGCAGATCATCAATAATATCTTAAACTGATTTCACAGTCATATGTCATATGTGCCTTTGAAATTGGAATTAACCCTTTAATCGCTTTTAACTTTTAATATTCTTTTCAATATACAGCAACATCACTTGTATTTGCGCATGCTCATGGTATGCTGGCATAGACATGGATGAATATCAAACTTTCCAAAACATGAAAGATTGCCTTGCAAGTTTGAGTAAATTGATTTATCCAGAAGTATATGGATAATGACTTGCTGACGCTCTCTCATAATCGATTTATTGCCGTTCTGCAGTTGCATGTATTCTGGCAAAAGAATTATAATTCTGTCTGGGCACAATAAATTGTCTCTGTGTCTTGGCATTGGATCCAGGTCGATCCAGATCAGCGCAGTTCAGTGGGCTCTTTAATGACCACAATTTAGTGATGTCCAACCAATTGGCTGTGTTTTTGGGGAAAAGTTAATTGCATCATTTGAAATAACTGGACACACAGTCCATGTGGGTGCATCCACTCCACAAATTATTTTGGAATTATTTTGGAGTAGTGGGGGATGGGAGTCCAACATGTCTGTGTGTATGTGTGTGCAAACCCACAAGCTTTTGCAGACATGTGCCGTATATCTGTGTGATGATGTAGGCTATGCTTGTGCAGTTAGCATTTGTGTAGTTGCAGCCGTGAGGTTAGAAAAGCAAATTTGTAATCAAAACGTTGCTGGATTCCTGGACCAAAGATTGGGGATGGATGAAAAATTACAACAAAATCACAATGTCACTCTCCCCTATTAATGCTGGTCATGAATTCTTGAGCTAGGCTTTAATTTCACTTCCAATGGGTGGGGAGTTTTTCTTACAAAACAGAGTACGACCTGGAAAATGAGTTTTGAAAAGCAGAAATCTCAGCGCCTAGTATTATTATTATGAACCAACAACCCTATCAACCCCCACAGATTTATCATATGATCATTTTCTGCTATGGGGCAGTAAGAATCTTACTTATTGCCCCTTTAACCCCCAACTGCTCCAGTGAAACTGCATATTGGCCAATAGTAGACGACTGTGGTTCTAGCATGGGGGTATGAAAGAGTGTAATTGTGTGAATGTGGAGCAGGGTGTCTTTAAGAAAAGCAATGTTGCTCAGTCAACCTGTTCTGGGTGAAATGAAGGTAAAATAAATTTAAGGGTTTCATTCCAAAACAGTATCTTTAAACTTGGGAAAATTGTTTTGTAATTTTTTTTGTTGAAATTAATTAGTCAGTACTTCAAAATCCTAGATGATTCTATCCTCAAAACCTGTTGTAAGCAAAGGTCTTAAGATGATTCATAACTTTACAAGAAAGTGCTTTGCTTTTATGTCAGTAATCATTTTGTAAGACGAAGAAATTGTCTCATGACAGGATTCGCACACATCCTGGAAAACCTGAGCATTTAAAATGTAGTTTTCAAGTCGTGTTACAGGTCAGTCTCTCAAATGACAATGCAGAAAAGCATTTAGAAGCTTTCATTATCCAAGTGGCAGCATCAGCCAAAGTGAGGAGAGATGGCCCTGATAGACATTACCTCACACTCCCAGACCCACTAACTCTGGGCTTGTTACACACTGAGCTATATTGACATCACAGTGGGGCTACACTGTAAGGCTGGAAACCCCAGCATGCACCCCGGGGTCAGTCAACAAAAGTGGAAATATCCTTCATGTTTAAGAGGTGAACACTTTCCTCTTAGTGCACAGTCTCCGAAAAGTTGTCACATGTGCTTCATCATTTGACTGTGGTGTGTTGGTCTATCATTACATCCAACATCATTACATAATCAATCATGGCCTTGTGTTCTGCCTGAGGTATGACTATATTATCCTACTGCTTTTCTGTGTCAGTTGATGGGGGAAGGTTAAATGTTGGATCATTTCACTGGATATTTAAGCAATCCTTGCAAATTGACCATTTGGGTTTTTTTCACTTTAGGGTGAAGTACAAAAATTCAACTAAGACTGAAGAGTGCTCAAAATGTTACATATGTACTGGTGTTAATAAATTAATTGACTTTGGGAGCAGCTTTTAGTGTAAAGACTCATTTGTTCTGTGCTTTGCTTTGAAATTTGGGTCTGAATTAATATGTTTTTCCGTCAACGATACAGCTTAGATATCAAGAACCCTCTTCAGACTAAAGTAACATCCAGTGCCCAACATACTATACCACTTACAACCCACCTGTAATATATATCCACACTAGCCTAAAAGTTAGACGACACTCTCAAAGACCCTCGCAAGAAAAAGTGAATTGAAAGCACTGCAAAATTCATTCAAAACATTGAGAAACAACTCAGGCTCAGGGGGTCCTAGGTTTATCACAACTGTCCTATGTCTGTACTGAATTAAGTCAGCAGTTATTTCTTTGGCTCTGAGGGCCACCATAACCACTTGGGGTTTGCAGGATCATTTGGTTACAGAGCACAATATCTTGACAGCAGCCGCTGTGCTAATAATTGGCTGCATAAAGATGGAACAGTTTTGGTCCTTGGCCTCACCTTTAACTGAGTGCCAACTGACAGGCAACAAATGAAGGGGCCATATCACAGACACTCAGCACTAAGCGCAATATTCCCCCAAGAAATGGTACAGTAGCTGAGTCAGTTGTATTTATGTTTGGGTAACCTTTCGGCTTGGTCGGCTACTGCTAAGTAAAAAAATACTCTTGGGTTACAATTTAAGGACAAAACACATAATAAGCCCCTTTCACTCTCTCTCTCTCTCTCTGACACAGACACACACACACACATCACACATAGAAATATATATACAGTGCATTCAGAAAGTATTCAGACCCCTTCACTTTTTTCACATTTTGTTACGTTGCAGCCTTATGCTAAAATTGTTTAAATTCATTTTTTCCCTCATCAATACCCCATAATGACAAAGCGAAAACAGAATTTTAGAAATTTTTGCAAATTTATTAAAAAGGAAAAACTGAAATATCACATTGACATAAGTATTCAGACCCTTTGCTATGACACTTGAAATTTAGCCCTGGTGCCTCCCATTTCTCTTGATCATCTTGGAGATGTTTCTACACCTTGATTGGAGTCCACCTGTGGTAAATTCATTTGATTGGACATGATTTGGAAAGGCACACACCTGTCTATATAAGGTCTCACAGCTGACAATGCATATCAGAGCAAAACCAAACCATGAGGTCGAAGGAACTGCCTGCAGAGCTCAGAGACTGTGTCGAGGCACAGATCTGGGGAAGGCTACAAAAAATTTCTGCTGCATTGAAGGTTCCCAAGAGCACAGTGGC
>OOFE01049510.1:15441-28109 GCA_900323365.1 Monocentris japonica
TAAAAGGTGTATACCGCAGGTAGTTAGGTTTCGGACTGAACATTTTACTGTTCAACCTGAATTACCTGAACAACCCTAACCCTAACAACTAAACCCGTTGTTACACTGTATGTCATGCCCTTTTTTCTTTCTTTCTTTCTTTCTTTCTTTCTTTCTTTCTTTCTTTCTGTCTTTCTTTCTATTTATCTTACTGAAACGGTAGGAGGGCTGAGAGGGAGAGAAGGTTCTGGCAGGATTCAATCCCAGGCCAGTTTCAGAGGGGTCCGAACTACTAAACCCTCTCTGTGCACCTTATTGCCTTTTAGTGATTAAAGCGGTGCACCAAGTGGTGATTCATCATTCACTAACACACACACACACACACACACACACTAGGGATGTCCTGATCATTCTCAAAGATCGGTATCGGGGCAGATCAAGATATTTTTTAACTGATCAGCTGATTACGTCAGCTGTCACATGTCGTAAACAGAGAGCGCAATTTGTAGCAGGACGTGGCTAAATGTCTGCAGTGTGGAAATATTTTAAATTGGAAAACAAAAGCAGTCCAACAGTCACTTGTAATGTCTGCAATGCCAGCATTTTGTGAGGCGGTAGTAACAGAGCTGCGTTCAATATTACCAATTTGATATGGCACCTAAAAAATAAACACTCAACGGAATACAGTGAGTTCACTCAGGTAACTCAGGCAAAGGCTGCACTGAAGCAACACACACTGGAGAATACTTTTAAAAGGAGAGAGAAATTTCCTCCAGACAGTGACAAGGCCAAAAAGATTACAGAGAGGGTAATTGAATTCATCGCTTTGGATGACCAGCCCATCGCTGTGGTAGAGAATACAGGTTTTTGCCGTCTTTTTGAGCTTTTGGAGCCACGGTATGCCCTACCCTCTCGACACTAGTGTTCTAGTTTTACTAATACAATGCTGCACTAAGTGGAATTGATAAGAGCTATTTATAAAGACATCTTTTAGTTTGTTTACTTGGTTATTTTGTTAAAAAAATAAATGAAAACCAATGCCACACTTGTGATAAGAGCTATATAAAAATATTTTTAGTTTGTTTACTTTGCTATTTTGTTAAAGAAAATAATAAAAAACATTAAGGAGTAGCTTGGATGCAGGCAATTTTTTTCTTAATGCATTGCAGAGCTATTCAATTGTCAAGCATATACATTGGATTGATTTTAATAACTTTAATGTACTTGAAGTGTGCACTGTGCAACTGTATTATCTAGGAAAATACAAGTATCGGATCGGGACTCGGTATCGGCAGATACTCAATATTAAATGACTCGGATCGGGATCGGGGCATCCCTAACACGCACTCAAACAAACACACCAAGCTGCAAGCCCAGAGGCCATTCCCACCTCTAGCCTCATAGCTCTAGCCACTGACTAGCCATTGACTAGCCGCAGGGTCATTCCATGTGGTTGGCCAGTGCACTCAGCAGCGTCTAAAATTGAAGTTTACACACAGAGACCCCCCTCCCCAGGTATGCGGTGGAACTACCCTTTGATGCCAATTAGCTGGCGAGGGGGAGGAACCGTTTTTACTAGATGTGTCACTTTGAGCAGAAACAAGAAGCAGACCTGCCTTCCAGCCCTCAGCTGGAATTTAAGACAAGATGGGGTTTTCTTTAAGGGAGGGAGTGAGGGTGAGAGCAGCCATGTGATAGGCTATACCCACGTCACATGCATATGTTTGTGTGTGTGTGTGAACATGTGCGCATGTTTGATTTGATTGTACTTTGTCCGTGTCACATCACTACTGGACCTATGGGAATATAGCTTCATTTCCCTCTGTTTGTATTTGTGTCTGTGTGTGTGTGTATGTGTATGTGTGTATGTGTGTCTCTGGGATTGGATGCAGGGAAATTGAGAACAAGCCATTTGGTAAGATATGCACACTTCACATAGCCTAAACTGTTCCCACCCCATCTTGTCCAACAGGGAGGGTTTGATTTTTTTTCAGCCACAAGCACATCTGGGAGATGCCAAGTACAACCAGCCTTCTGCTTTTGTTCCCTTGGGGCAGCTGATGCTTTAGTGCCTTGCTCAGGGGCACAACGACAGGAGTTGTTGAGGGAGAAAGAGTGTCACTCCTTTTCTCACCCAGATTTTCCCAGATTGTGGGAACGATTTGAACCAGAAATTTTCTGTACACATTCCCACTGTATTGACTGGTATCACTGGTATCTGAAAATCCACTTCACGTACTGTGCTGTCTACCTCTGATGTGTGTCTTGCACTGAATGTGAGGTCCTATAGCCAATGTTCTGTGTGTACTGTGTGTGTACTTATGATGCTGTGTTAGTTGTAGATATGTCTCTGCACCAATTTTGCAAATACAAATCCTGTTACATTTACTGTACTTGGCTAATAAAGTGATTCTGATTAACCGTGCCGTGGAGTTCATATGAGGGCCCCAGAGGGGCTTAGGGAAACGGAGATGAAAGCTTTGGCTTCATTAAAATTATCCATATTTCTTTTTAAACTAGGAAGGTGCAATGTGGCCATGATTCTGTCCATGCTTAACAGTGAGAATCGTAGAGGCTACTTGCACAACCTGAACTGAATGAAAAAAAATGAAAAAACATCCATGAAAGGCTTCAGAAGTAGTCATGTATAAACAGTTCATACAGTTCAATTTTGGACTCATCCTCTGGACTGTGTAATGCAAGAGGCTCACATTTTTGGACCTGCACTAATTCCTTTTAAACTATTTGCAATTTCCTATGAGCACAATTTCCTCTAAAAACATAGTGATTGGTTGATTGAAAATGGTAAATGTAGAGCCTTTATTACAGTTAAGTCAAGCATGACTTAACTGTAAGAAAAGAAATTATTCTGTTACTGCCATGTAGTTTTGAAATCATACCATTTGAAATCATACCATGGGAAGGACCATGCAAACCTTCAAGTCAGAAAAAGATAAACAAACTTTTCTATGTTGTCTGGAATTTACCGCTCTTCTGAAGCCAGGCAGTCCACTGCTAGTTTAAAAGGCATGCAGTAATCCATTGGCAATTGGCGTTTTATTAACACAGACTTACACAGCTTCAAGCAATCACCTCAACGAAAACAAGGCAGCCATCAATCCAAATTGCACCTGAACTCCATAACAACATGGCATTGCGGCATTCCTGAACTCAATAAATTAGATTAACTGAGCATCTGCCAGCATTTTATACCATTAAAAGAAGTATTATGAAATGCATAACCTTGTTATAACCTTTAGCTCTTCTCCACAATGTCTTAAAGTAAGCAGCAGGTAGGGGTTCAGTGTCATGCTCGAGGAGACCTCAAACCAACATATGGGTGTTGCAAGGCTTGAACCAGTGATGTTTCTGTTATGGTATTGTCACTGGGGGGGCTGAAGCTGGGGCTGGAGAAACCCAGGACTTTCTTGCTGTGAGGTGTGTTAACCACTGATCCACCGTGCCACCCGAAAACAGTGAATTCCTTTAAAACCAAATCCTTTAAATCCTCATACTATATAGATGTACCCGAAAAGGACTAGCGAGATAATACAACAGACAGCAAATACTAGATGTATAAATACATACATTTTAATCTGTTTGTCCAAACTCATTTGGGCTTGCCATGTGACTCAACCGCTGCACATAATGACACCTGCATCTCTTCATTCTAGTAAATTATTCTTGGTCTACAGTAAAATCAAATCATTGCATCCGTGTCTGTCTACGTCCTTAAAAATCCAAATTCACTGTGCCTCCATATATTGTGCTTATCCAAGTCAAGTTTATTTATCGAGCACTTTTAAGAAACAGGATTGTCACAATGTGCTTTACAGAAAACAAAGCACACAAAAGCAGTTAAAAATCACAATCACAGAAGGAATAGAAGTAGGGCCACAGATTGTGTGTGTGTGTGTGTGTGTGTGTGTGCGTGTGTGCGTGTGTGCGTGTGTGCGTGTGTGCGTGCGCCCACATAAATGGAATATAAAAGTACTGGGAAATACCAAGATAGTCTACAGGAGAAACAAGTGAATGGCAGACTGCAGCTAAGAGTCACAATGAAATGAAAAATTACTTTTTCACCTTGTTAGGTGATTCTCCATATCTTAGTGGATAAATAATACACCTGGCACCTATGTTGCATGTCATCCCTCCTGTCTTTCCTGTCTCTCTCTACTGCTAACTATCAAATCAAGGCAAAAAAGAAATCCTAAAAGATATATTTAAAAAAAAAAAAAGAATCCTTTCTCTCTCTGATGTCTCCTCATTGCTCCTAAAGGGGTTTTAGGAGAAACATTTCAGATGAAGGTGATCACAAAATGAGATAAAATTGAGATCTCCCCTATTTCTCAGGAGATAAAGGAAAGACGACTCTGAGCAAAAGATTTTTCCTCTGCGTGACTGACACCAAAAGACATTTACCGTTGATGTTTTAAATCACTGAAGAATGTTCTCCTATTAAACTCCATTGTAGCTGTGCTAGAAATGCTACATCGTCTACGTTTGGCCAATTACTGTTTTGTTTTTAAACAGTCTTAAAGTGTTTTAGGGTGGATTTTTCCTTTAAGCCTTTTGACTTTTACCAATACATGGGATCTAATGTAACTATCCCTGGACTAGAGTGAGCACCTATGAGGACACCTGGATTGGAAATGGGTGGCGGGTGAGAACAGTTGAATTAGCCTCCAGGAAGAATGGGCCCTGGCACACTGAGTGACACATTTGCCCCCACAGTGCATAACAGTTCTTATGTAAAGCAGACTCACCGGCCATATCACACAGAGTTGTTATATATGCAGTTTTATGCAAGTTACTGGCATTTCTTGCAACATTTACATACAGTACATGGCTAAACCTGTCTTTGTTGTTTTACGTTCCTGGTTGCTGTTACAGCCATAACTGTGTCTTCCCTTGAAGACCTGTTTGTATGGATGCTACCCTACTTCCTCAAAGGATTTAGATTTCAACTTTGACATACAGTATGAAGAGTTCTATTCCAAATACCAGTTTAGCATTCAAGATCTCATAGGGGATCTAGTCTGTAAAAGTGTCATTTCAATCACGGATTACTATCCTTTAAAAAGTAGCACAATTTGTTTTATTTTGTGCTTGTTTGGTGAGCTTTCCTGCCCTTAGTGGGGAGATGACTGATGTGTCCCCATGGGAATATTTTCTCTGTTCATTCCATTCTAATCTGGTTTATCAGGTCTAGATGTCACTAGCTACATAGCCAGCAAGTTCATTTAGGAAAGCAACTAATGTTCATGTGAAAATGCAACTACTGTACTGGGCACTACTAGCTACTAATAATAGTAATGGGAATACTTTCAGCCACTGAATGTTAACATATCCATCTTTAATCCAAGTGTGTGGCGTGGGACATGTCCTTTAGTGATGATGAAAATAAATATGGGGATGGAGGTTGACTTATTAAATTTAGATGCGTTATAAAGGGGTGATAATAAAAGTAAAGTTATGATTTTTTTCTCTGATTAGTAACTAATATTATTACTTAAATTGAAATAATTTGTTACATTACGCATTACTAAGGAAAGTAATAATTTTACTGTAACATGCTACTATTGACATGTTACCGCCCATCACTGGTAACAAAACAGTGATAGTAGGCTGACCATATACTATAGTATAGTATAGTATAGCTAGCCATATACTGTAGTATATGGCTAGCTATACTAAAGGTCAAATCTAAAGTTTAGGAATGTTATCAGCTGTTCTCAGCTGTTGTTGCCAAGAGGTGAGCTGCCAGAAGGACCCAGGCAGCACAGCACTGTATGATAACATTGGATCCATACAGATCTGTCGCGGCCCTGGTTGTAGCGAACTTGCTACAGTAGCGCCAGATGTGGGGCGTGACAGACGGAGAAGAGACCATGGTTCTCCAGTGTTGTAGCAAGTTCGCTACAAACCAGCTCCAACCCTGACTCACGCCCACACTCTCACAGACACACGCACACAATCAGACTTAACAGGAAGAGTCAGTACACCGACTCAACTCTCTCTTGCATCCAGCCTATGCCTCACCCACACCCTCACCCCAGTCTGTCACAGTAAGGTTTCATGTGATATTTAAAGTCCTTATAGAGTAAATGATTAAAATAAAATACTGTTATGAGCTTTTATTGAACTGAAGTGACAAATGAATAATACATAATCAAAAAATTAAGCCTCGAAGAGGTTTTGATGCCCTGCTAATAATGATATAACGATTTACTGTAGCTCACTCTACGGTCCAAACAGATAAAAACTGCCGTTATGCCTTTTGTCCCTTGCTGACCACCGTAAGCTGGTAGGCGTGGACAAGGGGAGGTAGAGGGGGTGTGTTCAAAGCCTCAACTTTGTTTTGATTCAGTTACTCCATAGTGCTCCCTCTAGTGGCAAGAAAAATCATTTATTGCACCTTTAATTAGTTATGACTTGGACCATAGTATGCCATTCACAATAACAAGCTAATAAGCTTTCATTCCAGAACACTATATATTATTTTGGAAAAATTAATCATCAAAAATTCATGTCACAGAAAGCAGCTAAAATAGCCGAACACATTCACAAGGTGCTACAGTTATACAAACAAAGGTTTTAAGCTAGTAACTTTAAAGAAAATCACTGTGTGTCAACCATAGTACAGACTTGCAAAACTGTAATTTTCATTTCATATTCTGTGTAATGATTTGACACTGAGCCAAGTTGTGTCTACAAATGAAAACAAGATATTGAGTCAGGTTGAACTCCAGTCTCATCTATCACTTTGTCAGTTAACCAAAGTTAATGTAACACAAAATAGAATAAGGGCACTACAGTAGACATATGTGGTCATGGTGAGAGGGAATCCCACATCCATGGCGAAACAGTGGTTTAATCTGTGTGAGGCATATGGTACGGTGTGATGGAGGTAACTGTCCAGGTTTCCTGATTTTGCTGAGAACGAGTTGACAGGATGCATGATTTGGGTTCGCCATGTTGGGATAGGTATGGTGGGGAGGTGTGTCTTCATATGAGGTCTGCCTTGTTGCATGCTGGTCTGTCATAGGCTGGTAACTGGTGGGCTGGGAGAGAGGGGAGGGGGAGGAATAGGCACTAGGACCCAGTGGTGAGACTGAGTAGGCAGGCAGAGCGGGGCTGAGTCACTGCATGTGTCTGAGAAGCAGTCAGAAACAGAGCAGAGCAAGGGAGCAGAGGTGATCTCACACTCATCAGCGCAGGATAACACAACCATGATGGGTTGACTTGGGGGGAGGTGGTTTGGATAGAGGAAGTGTGCATTTGCCACCACTTGCTCAACTATGGAGACCAACAAAGTTCTTCATTTCGTGCCTTCGGGTAAGTGGATCAAATCTCTCATAGCTGCTCCTCAGCTGGGCACGACACAGCATTCACTGAGGGAACCTTGGGGTTTCCTACCTAGTGAAACCTGAGAACCCCCTCGGCAAAACATGTGCAGCCCACCTCCACTTCCACTCTCGGGATGGCAGCTGGTTGTGTGTGCATGTGTTCTACTGTATATTTTTGTTGTTTTTTTGTGTGTGCTCTTCTGTGTACTTGGGAATGTGGCAATGCTCTGTTTTTGACAGTAATGCTGTTTTTGATTATGTTTTTTCAGGGGTGGTGGGGTTGTAGCAGCCCTGTCTTCTTTACAGAAATGCAGATGTTGCTGTGCATGCATGCGTGTGTATGCGTTAGGCTTTTTTTCATGTTTATGTCTGGTATGCGACATAAGAAAAGAATGCATCACAGATCCACCCAGAGAAAGACAGAATACCTGTCGAGCAGGGAGAACCGGAATTCAGAGAATTGTAGTTCAAAATTCAAAATTGCACTTTCTCATGGTATAGACGGGGCTTATGCTTGTGCATTTGCGTGTTAGACAGAGGGGGATTGAGACAGC
This sequence comes from Monocentris japonica, assembly GCA_900323365.1. NCBI lineage: Eukaryota > Metazoa > Chordata > Actinopteri > Trachichthyiformes > Monocentridae > Monocentris > Monocentris japonica. Next base: position 23,324 of record OOFE01049510.1, read on the forward strand.
ACAAGAGAGTGAAAGCAATAGTGTGCGTGCATGTGCACATGCCTCTGTGTGAATATGTGAATGTGTGTGTGCCAGAGAGAAAAAGAGATGTGTTAACATATGCATCTTTGTGTGAGACTGAGAGAGGATGAGATTGTGTGTGTGTGCATGCACACGTGTCTATGTGTACATATATGTATGGGTGTAAGAAATACTGTGTGTGTATGTGCGCGTGTGTGTGGAAGAGAGAGAGACAGATTAGTATTGGTGACAGCCACAGGAGAGCAACGAGTTCTCCCCTCACATAAAGTCCTATGAGAGGCCAGAGCCCATTTGGAGGTGTGATGCGGCTGCCTCCTCACTTTCATTTTGTCTGGGAAGGGAGAGCAGGATACTGCGTCTGTGTGTGTGTGTGTGTGTGTGTGTGTGTGTGTGTGTGTGTGTGTGTGTGTGCACGTGAACCTGTGTGCATGTGTAATGTGGACAGTGTGTGGGATAATGTGTGAGTGCAGAAATATTATGTCAGTGATTGTGTGCATGTGCGTGTGAGTGCATTTATGTGTGTATGTGTTTGTTGGAGTTTGTCTGTGCTCTGGTGAGAGTGTGTGTGTGTCTGCGAGTGTCATGCACTGTGCACACTAACTACACCGCTGAGTGTGTGTTGGGGTGTGATGGACATTGCTGTGGCTCGTCCTCTGAAGAGTCATTTGCATTCATTTGCTTAGGAGCTGATTAGAGGCAGAGAGAGGGCAGGTTGGATCTGGGCATGAGGAAGGTTTTACACTGGTAGCAAGGTTTGATATTGTATGCAATCCAGTAAAAATCTTCTGATTATCATGAAGGAATTATATCATTTAATTACAATTAGCCTAATTATGAAGTCATGAAACCTAAGCTAGGGTTTAAAGGAGTAATAAGTAAGCACAAAATGACAATAATATATCTGTGGGGGGCTTGATAAGGTTGTTAATCAATAGCAGTGACTCAATGAATACTTCACCAGATGCTGAGATTTCTCTCTGGCGCGTACTCTGTTTTGGAACAACACCCCCCCCTGTCTTTGTTGGCCCCAAAAACACAAATGGCAAAGCAGAATTATTGTTACAGTGTTTTGCATAGTGATATATTATCTCTTCACTAGACGTTTCTGTTGGATCTCTGCTCTCATTAGCTAGCTTACTTGTCTGTTATAAAAGGGGGCTTTGTTATTTATGTCAGTTACTGGCCACCATCAGCTGTGCCGGACGCAATTGTTTCATTGCTGATAGAGGTCAATAGAAGGCATAGATTACCTAATACCGCTTTAAATGGTAATGCTAATGTATATTTTATATATTTGGAGCAGGAACAGAGCAGAAATGTTTCTTTCAAAATGTAATGCATTATACATTGATTACTGCCCTCTGGATTTCTCAAACTCAGTCATGTAATTGGATTCCTGTCAGTTACTTTCAGAGTACTTTGCCTCCCAAAATCTGTAAAATTGGAAGTTGATTGGACAATTTCTTATAGCAATAATACCCAAGAGGGCATTCTTTATTGTGAATATGGGTACAAAGGTGATGCAATAGGTACGAGACACAGCACCGAGGGACCCATAATCACAGTAAATAATTGTATTATGGCTTTTATATAACATCATTGGCTAAAAAAAAAACTCCTTAGTAGTAGTATACATGCATAAGAATAAAAAAAAAGCACAAAAACAATAAGAAATACTAAGTTGGCGTAGCAGTTCCCAATTATGGGAAGTTTCAGCATGGCTGGAACATGTCTAATCAATCAGATTGCGTGGCTGAAATTACCTGTTGTGTAATACAGTTTACAGAATGTTTTTTCATTGTTATTGTCATTTGTGACCATTATCACCCCTTATTACAACATATTGAAAGTAATACTCCTGACCCTGTCATTATCAGTGGGAATCGACTGACAGGTTAAAGAAGAGAAGGCACTAAGGGGTGAGATCAGGAGATCTGGGATCCACTTCTTTATAGAGTTGCAATCACAAAATTTTATAATATTGTGATTAGTATTGTGATTGAGTGCAATCATGTATTGTGATTTACTTTTCTGCTTTTCTTTAGTTTGTTAAAACAGAGCAGTAGTTTGTTTGGGCTCACAATACCCAACAACAACAAAAGGCCTGCTCGCAAAACGCACCCAGAGATTGGTTCAGCTGTGACACCAAGCAATGACTTTTGTATTCACTCTTTTCCCTTGAGCTATTTCCCTTGATTCATTATTGAAGCTTAACTGCTGCAGATATTCGTTATTTCACAAGAAAAAAAAATCTAATTTATCTTAAAGAATATAATGAGATAATATTTGCTTTGGAAGGAGTGCCTTTCAAGACCACATCCCAATTGTTAACTTCAGATAGAAAGATGCAGTTTTGTAAAACCCAGTGGATTATTGAAAATGTTATAACCACTCAAGACTTCTTTAAACAGCCATGATTAAATATCTTAAACTCTACATATAAATTAATCTCGCAGTGTCCTAGGAGCAGGGTGTCGATTCTCAGGTGTGACCGACAGCCATATAATCTGGAATGTAGCTGTGATCGCAGGCTGCAGACGGGGACTATAACTACAAAATATCAGCATGGACGACACATAGTAGCTGTGCAAATTAGTAGTTCGACCATGTGAAAGTGGAGGTGTGTGTGAGTGAAGATGGATGACGTGTGTGCATGTGTGTGTGTGTATGTGCATGCTGTAGCTAGATGTGACAGTGATCTCTGATCAGTATTCACCGCTGGCAACAGATCTCAGAAGCTCTAGCCTCTGAGCACAGCCATCTGGGCAGAGGAGAAACACACAGACACACACAAATTATTATACAGTACCACATGCGCACACACATGTATGCGCACACACACACACGCATACATATACACACACACACAAACACTCGAATGCCACACAAACACATGCAAGCGTACATAGGTGCATACACACACATACACACGTCTATGTGCACACACATGTGGACACACTTACATGCTCACACATACATACGGTCACATTTAACGTGTCAGGGACATTGTCCATACACAGCACATAACAGTATATACAATTCATTCTATCAATATATAATTTGTGTTAGTTTACACATGCAAAACAATTATGTTGATGTGTCAACACAGACACTCATCATGCACAGTTTGGGGCACACAGAATGTAGACCACACATGCATTACAATGAGAGCTTTCTCACATACACAAACACTCACACTTTCTCTCTCTCGTCATCTATCTTTATATATCTATCTATCCCCGTCTTTCTCTTCATCGTTCTTTGTCTCCCTCTCCTACACACACACACACATACACACATGCACACTTTTTTTCACTTGCACATTTGCACCCACATTTAAACACAAGCATGCCAGGGACGGTTGCATATTTTGCGAAAAAAGGCAGAAGATGCTGAAGACAATGCTGTAGAAGGGTCTGAAAACATTTGGGCATACTGTACTCTTAGTGTTAGTATGGTGATGAATGCAACATTTCCAGTGAGTGGGGGTGGGCAATATAGTCTACAGGCGAATGGCATTGGGGGGATGATATTGTGAGCCATATTATAATCAGAATCTCTTTAATCGCCAAGTGTAACAAACGTACAGACATTTATCTTTGTGACATTGGTACAGAGGCACATTGGCAATTTACAAGTTCCATGTATTGTGTGGCCTCCCAGTAATATAGGCACTACGTTATTCCAGTATGTTTCTGTATGTCGCCAATGTACTGTATGTCTCTTCTGTCTGTGTGAGCAGTGTCCTAATTGTTCTGTGGATTGTATCACTTGTAGTGTTTCAGTGATTTCCCACTGTGGGATCAATAAAGTGCAACAACTCCAACAACTCTTAAAACTATTGCTACAATTAACGCTACGATAACAATAATGAATGAAAGAAGAATTTAATTAAAAAATGCTTTCCCCATGTTCTTTGACTAACGGAAAATGAACTATGAAAAAGTAACTGAAAGCAGCACGCTATTCTCTCCTTGCAGTGATATTATAAATTAAAATGCCACCAACTTTTGTCACAAAGCCTTCATGAGGGTGTGTAAAATTGATATTTCATCACATGTATAAGTATCCTATGGGTGCTAGAAACCAGGTGCATATGGTTGCCAAAGAGAGAATTGCAGAACATCACAGCTTAGTCAAGTCCAAGTAAATTCCAAAAATAGGTCCAGTCAAGTTTGAGTCAAGACCAGGTCCAAAGGGGTCGAGACCAAGTCATGGCCAAGATCAGAGCAAATTGAGTCCTATTCAAGACCAAAATAGGCAGTAAACACTGTACATGTCTTTTGAAATGCAAAAAATGATGATTAAGGAGCTTCTTAAGGATCAGCAGAGATGTAGATCTATCTGTAGATCCCCTCTGTACTATACCCTTCAACATCCAACTAATCAATCCATATGAATGACTAATCAACAGAATTTTGAGGACCATTACATACACATGTTTCTACACGTGAAATTGCTTAAATTGTTAAATGTTTTAGATAGGCAGAAATAGTGGCCAAGACCAAGCCCAACCCAAGACGTCACAGAAGGGTTCTCGAGACCGGTACTACAGCCCTGAACTAAAATAGAAATACATTTGGTTATGATTGTCATCAAAAAAACATTGCCTGTGTACACCGATCAGCCATAACATTAAAACCACCTGCCTAATATTGTGTAGGTCCCCCTCGTTCCACCAAAACAGCTCTGACCTGTCGAGGCATGGACTCCACAAGACCTCTGATGCTCAATCGGATTGAGATCTGGGGAATTTGGAGGCCAA
>OOFE01049517.1:7245-33618 GCA_900323365.1 Monocentris japonica
ATGTAGTTAATGAATAACCTCCCAACCTCTGAGTTTCATTTCACAATTTGTCACTTTCTGATTTGGCAAAGCAAAAATCTGCATCGAAAATGGAGTCAAAACCTTCCTCAATAGATTCCACTACTGCCTTCATTTTTCCTGACGGGGAAGATTGAAATTGCATGTCTAGAAGAAAAAAAAATCATGTTTCAAAAACAAAGTACAACTGAAATGACAGCGACTTTGGTTGGCGTGGGATTAGTATTACCAGGGGATCTCTGTCTTCTCCAAAAATGACAGATTTGGCAATTCACATTGGAGTACAACCACTGACAATCTACACAATTATTAGCAATAACTGCATGTTCCCATGTAATATCAGTCCAGTATCATATCAGTAAGTGATTCAGATGGAAAGACATGGGGCAGATTTCAGAGTAAGATACAGTCAGAAACAAGAGGGACAGAAAAATGAGAGACAGACAAATAATAACAAGAGACAGAAAGACAGAAACAGAGGAAAGCAGAGAGACATGCAGTGGCTGTGGCTGGTATTTGTATGGAAGAGTCTCTGTTCTGAGACTTGAGGTAGTAAGAGAGATATCAAACCAATTTACTGAGCATCCTCTTGGGTCATCATCACGGCATCACGGTGCCTATACGTGCTTGTGCATATGTGTATGTTTGTGTGCGCATGTAAGTGCTTGTGTGTGTGTGTGTGTGTGTGTGTGTGTGCATGTGTGTGTGTGTGCATGTCTTCACCCGAGGTTCAGCAGACGGAATGACAGAAAAGAAGATAAGCTGCTCCTCCCCTCCTCTTTAACCTTCTTGTTTTACCCATGGTATGTCTGCTTGCTCTGCTGTTGTGTGACACAGGATTACTGAGCATGTAGTCTAGTCTGTAAGCACATACAAACACAAAACACAAGGAAAAAACACACATTTTCATACTGCAGCAGAAAGTGTCTTAATTCTTAACACATATATATAACACAGATCTGATCAGTGTGAACAGCAAAAAGCTGCATGGAGTCACATTTTTCAGTTGCAATCTGGACCACATGGACGGACATGCAGCCTACATGCTCAACTCAGAATTTGTCAGCGGTGACGATATTGTCATAATTTTTGGCGGCTTGGCTGAGCCAGCGTTTCCACGGAGGCCAACGAGACGCAGCAATGGAAAGAAAGACACATAGACGACTCGACTGGTATTTAGGGAAATTGTAAGTACAGAAAAAGGATTTGATGTCTTTTTGAGGTGTGACTGTACTAATATACTATCAGCTCTAGCTTTCAATATCTTTATCTGGTCTAACATGTTAAAATGTGAAAATACAGTATCAACTTTACCTCTTGATCGCAAAACTTGTGCTTTTGGCTTTTTACTGTTGCTATTGATATTGAGTTGCCTGAAGGTAAATTTTAGAATTCTGTGAGAGTTTTCTGTCTGTCTGGAGACTGGAACTGTAGGGTTGTACTACGGTCTACCGCCTCTCTTCTCTTTCTCTTGTCTCTCTCTTCAATCTCTCTCTTTCTGACTGTATTCTATTTAATGTAACCTCATATAGGACAACATAGTCAACTTTATTTATGAAGCATGTTTAAAAATGTTGACCAAAGTGCTGTACAATTTCAAATAACTAAAAGCACAACACACAATACACAGAAGAATACACCAAAACACAGAGAGCAACCATACAGGAACATGAGGTCGACTCAAGAGGAAGAGACCTCATGTAAAGGACCTATGGAGTTACCTGTATGGAAATGATGAATCTGTCCCTCGGTCTTCTCTTTTTCACAGCCTAGGTCTGATCACACACACACACACACACACACAGTCAGTATGATTGACGTTTGACAGCACAGCTAGATCACAGCTAGGAGATCTCAGCTAGATGCATTAGTTCTGGTGTGTGTTTATGTCCGGCTGGCTGGCTTGCTAGAAGAATTACTTGAAACTGACTTCAGCCCCCTGCTGTGTTTCTGTCTACCTGCTTTTCTGAACTGCATCTCACGCTGGGCACCTCTTTATGACACGCTATGTGTGTGTGTGTGTGTGTGTGTGTGTGTGCGTGTGTGTTAAGCCATGGCTTTGCATGGCTTCTTTCAAAAAAAATCAAAAAAGTGTGCATGGTCAGATGTTTGTACTTTGTTAAATGTTTTTATATTTGTGTGTGTGTGTTTTGTGTATGTGCGTGTATGTGTTGCCTAGTCTTATTAACTGGCTACCAGACAGCATGGCAGGGAAAAAGCAGCAGGCCGGTACAGCAGAGGCAAGGTAGGAGGGTATCAGACACATGGGGTTAGCAGCAGGAGAGAGGTGATGGAGTCCACTGCTACACACACACACACACACACAAAGAAAGGGAAATAGCCGCAGAGGTAGAATGAAATCAGCAAAAAACAGTTTAAAAGAACAAGAAAGTGAGCAGGATAAATCAGAAGGAGACACATTACAGAAACATGAAACATAACGATCAAACAACCAAACAAATAATTCCTCCTAACTGCTCATATATAGAATATATGTAATATTGATCACAATAATTTATTAGTAAGTTGAAATAATCAGTCACAACTGATCATGTTCTTTACTGTGATTATGGGGACTTAGGGTACCTAAAGCATCACCGTTGTAAAAGTGCAAAAGTGATGTGAAGTCAGTAACCTGCACCACTTCTCTGACCTTCTTGGTGTCTGGTGGGTGTGGAGGTGATGAAGTTTCAGCCATCACTGCTGAGCCCAGCTTTCTCTGCACAGAGCGCTCGCTTGCTGCTGTCACTTCCTGTCACTTCCTGCCCGTGACCAAACCAACACCATGTTAATAATAATCTGAGACCCTGTAGATTTGCCCTATTTGCCCAGTTAGTAGGGATGGGACACTCTTCTCTGTAAATTGGCTTACTTCCGTTGTCATTCTGGTAATATAATTGCAGTACCACGGTCGGCTGATAGCTAATGGTGCAGCGAGACCCACTTCCCCAGTGAGCGCCAGTCTATTTCTACAAAATTAATTTATCTGCGTTTTGTCCACAGTTACAACTTCTACTTCTTATAACTTCTTATAACAGCCAAAACGGAGAAATAACGGAGAGATAAATCTGCAGCCTGCAGTGCTAAACAAGAGAGTGGACGCTAATGTAACACTGTCATTGATCACAGAGCCAGCATCAGTTGTCCTATTGTCCTTCAAGCCCACAGTATTATTGCTACGTACAGTAAATGTGTGATATTATGATAGTATTGCTATTAGATAGTAGTAGTATTTCTGTTCTGCTGAGCCAGCAGTACAGCCTTTCTCTTTTGCAGCTGATGGTTCAGATGATTGTTTTGTTGCGTTTATTTCACAGCACTTAGAAACTTTGTGAAGAAGTGATATTTGAGTTGATATTATTTCTGATCAATACTCAATCACAAGTCAGTGTTGCATAGCTGTATCATTTCAGTCACCCTTGTAGTTACATGACTGCTCCAACTCTTGCTTTTGATCATAAAGCAGCTGGATCCTGAAAGACAGAGTGATTTAGGCTACTCATCATGGTGGACACTAACAGCAGAAGAATTAGGAATCCTTTTCGAGGTTGGTCCTGTCAACAACAAAGTGTATTACTGGCAACACACACATGCAAAACATGAATTTCAAACTGTAGATTGCTCCTATTCATATTTATATTCACTAGTAAGTATTGTTAATACATAGCCTAATTATTTTGTCATGGGCCTGCAGTTTCTTGTTGGCAATGAGTGACAGCAATGGAGAGATGCAACAAATCAGCAAAAAGATCAAACACAATCTATCAGGGCAGTTCCTGCTGGATGGTGTTCACTTCAGAGCACTTCAGAGCACTGGATATTACATTTTCATAGATGCCCTGCATTTTGGACTGAAGAAATATTGCTAAAAAACCAGCACTCAGTATATCTCTCACTCTCACACACAGACATGCACACTCTTATCCTCTCAACCATTTTTGTAATTACTGTATGTCAATAAACAGCCATTAGATAAGAAAACCACATTTACGTTCTTGTTGAGCATATGCTATGAAATGAAGGGAAATGGAATTTTGTCTGACATGCTCCATTTAAATGTAATATTTTGTAGGGATACATACAGGACAACGTTCAGCCATCTAGCACTAACACATGTAGAGCCTATGAACAGTGATCTTTATGACTTCTCTCCAGCTGAACTCTGATGACTCCACCTGCGCTGGTAAAAAGTAACAATTAAAATAATGTACTCCAACTGCAAAGCTAAGATTAATACATTTATTAATACATTTATTTTCTTAACAATACAGTTAAACAGTGGCTATAGAAATTACCCATGGCAATTAGTCTTAGCTTTGCTTATAAGTTGTCACATATGGCCTGAACTATAGGAGCCCTGGCTGACTTAACTATATACACAGAAATATATGGCCCTTTTTCTTCTGGCATCTATTGCACGCCCAGCCACATTGGTGGGGAGTTGCCTCTTTGAATTGCCCCACCCAAGGGTTTTTCTGGGAGTTCTTCCTTGTCTTCAAACAGTGCTGCCTGAGGCTGGTGGTGCCGGCCAGGTTAGGCTGCCTTCGGCAGATTACATAGGCTCACTATGTCTTCCTGTGTTGATTTAATTAATGAGAGAAAAGACGATGTATTTTTATATAAAAATCTTGCAGATTGCAGCTGTAACCACATTGATATTATATCAAAATTATGCATGAAGTGAAAATTTTGCATTGGTCAAAAAGCCATTAAGGTTTTGATCACCACTGACACTAACTTAATCTACTTAGAGGTCAAGGTGGTTCTTCCAGCACAAATCTTTGACAACAGTCAATAAATAAGTATGTACATCTGTATTCATACAGCACCTTTAAAAACCAGGATTACAAAGTGATTTACAGAATGAAAGGAGAAGCAACAATATGAAAGAACCTTGAGAGAAATAAAGGAAAATTCTGACATGTTGTTTAAGTTGGGGATCAGGGGACCAAGGCATTCTTTGATTTTGCCAGTTTTATGATCTGGGCCAATAACAAGAACCATGGTTTTATCTGAGTTCAGTTGGAGAAAGTTGAGGACCATCCAATCCTTAATCGTAACAAGGCATTCATGCAGGGTAAAAATTTTAGTGTGGTCATTGGGTTTTACAGAGATATAAAGTTGTGTATCGTCCACATAACAATGGTAAAAAATACAACCAAAGCTGTGGATAATGTAGCCCAGGGGAAGCATATACACAGAAAACAAAACAGGCCGCACGCACAAGGCAGCACTTAAATCTAATAACACTAATACACCTTTCACACTGGGGCAACGACCTGGGAATGATCAGACCCGAGGTTATCCGACCCGACCTGGGAATAACCTGGGTCAGAAGCCATTCGGCTGTGGTATGAACGGGGGGACAGAGGGAGGCGCATTCGTATGATGTAACCAATACTTAATACAAATGTGAGCTGCAAGGTGCAAGAGCAACAACTCTTTCAATGATCTTAGAAATTAAAGGTCATTTAGAAATTGGTCTGTAATATTGAGGGAGGGATGAATTGAGGTCAGGTGTCTTTAGGCCAGTGGCAGTCCTAAAGTAGTTAGGGACACAGCCATAGGTGAGGGATCTGTTCACAAAGGTAAGCAGACTAGGGCCGATGGCATCCAGGACCTCTTTGAAGAATTTAGAAGGGATTATATCCAGAGGGCTGGAGGACAATCGCCTAGGAGGCAGTGTTTGCAAGATCATGTAGAGATATTGGGACAAATTGGTTTAGCAGAATAGGAGACAGAAGAGAGCTCAGTAGGGAAATGAGCCTGCCTTATTAGCTCTGATGGAGGTTATTGACAAAGAAGGATAACAGTTTTTTACACTCCTCAAATGAAAAGGCAGTGGTAACATGGGGTTCACAGTTAACAAGATGATCGATGGTGTTGAATAAATACCTGTGCGCTTGTTCATGGATATTAAATTGGCAAAGTGTGCAGCCCTTGCATCTTTGATTTCTTTGGTTAAATGAGAAAAGTAGCTCGTTCCTTTGAAGATGATGGACTTGTAACCTAGTACTTTTCCATTTGCACTCTGCCCTTCTACATTGTCTTTTCAGATAGCAGATATCCTCCTTTACCCAAGGGGAGCGGTTCACAAAGGTAACGGATCAGGGGCCTGCCTTACGAGGCAAGATTAGTGGGTTACCAAGCAAACATGGGGCTTAACCCTGGCTTTTTGGTGTCATGATAGTTGCTCACCATGACAAGGTGCATCGCCACAGTAACTTGCACACCTAACCTGCTCCGGAGCAAGTTATGTTCGGGCTATCGGATCCAAACTTATAAAAAGGCCTCCTCCTCACCAATCAACTCTCTGGAAAAATGGCATCATCATTCCTACAGGATCCTGTGGACTTCTTAAATAACCTTCAATGGAAAAATATGAACAAAAACAATACATTCAAATTGACCGATAGTAAGAAGGGCTCTTTGCAGGGCCGGCAAAACCCCTTTGCTCTCCATAATGATCTATTATATCAGAGACATAATAAATGTTTTTAGTTTTAATGTAGTTTTTCCAGGCAATTTCCTCACTCTGGCTATAAAAGACTTCTATCAAATCGCAGGTAGCTCACATTGTTTGACTGTAGTTATCAGTAATGAATGAATTTTACTGTTGTATATTAAGTGTGCTGAAATTCTTTCATAGGACCCTGAAAGTGATTAGTGCATTAGATTGCGCCCATCGTCCATCACTGCAGCCCTGGGGGAACATGAGGTGGACTTTTCACAGCCTCACTGTGACGACACGATAGTCTATCAATGAAAGGTACGCCCACTGTGCCTGAATGAAGGGGCAGTGATAAGCATATTTACTCACTATCTGCAATTGTTTCCCAGCAGTCCTCTTTAGCGTAAGTAGCAGCAACTGTGTTACTTTATTGCTTTCACAACAGAAACAACAAACTAACAACAGAAATGTTATTAATCCATTTCTTTCTCATACTTCCCACTTTCTACTTAAAGTGTAGACATTGTCAGTAGCATTATGTTTACGTAACCCAATTACTTATAGTCTACTATGTTGATTTCATTGTTTTATTTTTTTATTTATTTTTTTTTTTTTTAGCTTAGTTTTATTTTCTAGTTGTGTGCTTCTGTTCTATTTCCTTTTCCAAACTGAATCCCATTACTTTTGCTGCTATAACGACCAAATTTACCCACAGAGATCAATAGTTTAATCTAATCTTAAATCCGCTGCTCTGGGTCTGTCCATGTGGTCGGCGATTTGTAACACACCCCAACCCTCTTATGTGAAGGGGCGCATAGCTGGATTGGAAAAACCTGAGTTGATAACCAGCTTTGTGAGACCGGTTAGTCGGGTTTGCCAGTGTTTCATTTTGTGAAACCAGCTATCACAAAGATACCTTCACTATGCTGAACTTGCTTCCTGAGACTTTTCTTAAAAGGGGCGAAAACATCCTCTAGAGCTGAAACACAAATGTAATGGAAGCATTGAACTAAATCATCAATGTGAGAGAACTAGCTCAGATCCTTGAAAGTAGATGTCTACTCTATTTTAAAAGGCCAAACAAAACCTCTCTTTCAGCCAGAGCCATGTTCTTAGAGTAAGTGCTCTCTCTGGGATAGTGACTTGTATAATGTGTGAACCATTTCACTTCTAATCTCTTTACTTCATACTTTACTTCTCTTTACTAAACATAATAAATAACCGCAATAATATTCAATAAAATTGTATTTTTGACATGTATGACCACTTTTTATAGACCAATTTAATGAAAGCTTTATAATGGCAATATGTACTTGAATCATCAGTTTCAATGTAAATAACAAACAATTTCACCACCAATCCACATGTAATGTTGTGCTGTTATGCAGGGGGTGAATCGTCTATCTAGCACAAACATTCTTTTTCAATGTGCATTTGTATGAATTATTTCAAGTGGTGAAAACTTTATTTATAGAGCGCTTTTAACAAACAGATTTGCCATAAAGTGCTGTACAGAAAAGTTTGGAGCCCCTGAAGTGACACGTGGCAAAACCATTTCAGTGTAACCAAGTTATGTATTGCCATCTCTACGCAGAACGATAAAGTAGAGACAGAAAATGATTGGTCATTTGTAAGCAAAACTACTGTAAATGTTTTTTTTTGGTGCTAGGTGAAAAAAGTCCTCATCACGACAGTACCTAAAGACACAGCGAAGAACACCCCCTTGGGTATTATTGGTGTAGAGTTGGCACAGTGTATTCTTATAAAATGTGTGTGTGTGTGTGTGTTAGAGAGAGAGAGGGCTATTCTAAACCTTTTGTGGCTGTATGTGTGTCTTTATGGTTGTCAGTCAAAGCACTAAAGTTTTAGAATCACACACACGTATGCAAACACTCGCTCACTCACACACACACACTCACACACACAGTCATATATCATTCTGTCTCTACCTGCCTCTGCTGTAAACTCTGCCCATAAACCAAAGTCATAACAGTAGACATATACAGGTTGATATACGGTGCTAAGGTAAATACAGGACACACAGGAGGGATGTAAACACAATCTGCAGAACCAAGAATAGTCAAAGTTTGTTTCCATGAAAGGCATCAAACTTAATCTAATCTAGAACATTTCATGTTCAAAATATTTGTTTCAATCTGACCGAAGTCAGATTACAGTCTACAGTCCAGCACTTTGGCCACTGCCTGCCTATGCCGACCGAGGAGGAAAGCCTTTGCTGTAAAGGAAGGGACCCATCACCACAACAGATGACTTCACCACTACGATCAACAGAGGCGAGTTAGAAAGTTTATTCCACGTGCCCACAATAAATTGAAGAAGACGACCAGGACCTGCTGGACCAAATGGACAGCTAGCTATAGAGTGAGTAGGCTAGGCCACATATGTCTTTATACACCCCCCCTCACCCTATCAGAAAGATTGTTGTGCTCTGTGAGTATTTCTAAAAGTTAGAATTGGTAAGCTTTTGACACAAGTCACTTTTGATGGAGTAGCTATTGACAAGGATAAACAAACCCATAATGCCTGAGCCCAGTCAAGCTACTGAAGAGTATTACGGTAGAGTAGACCACGGGACACATCGGCCCTTGTAGAACATGAAATGTTTGGGAAAAGAAGACTGTCACCCAATAGGTACAACACAACTTACTTTGAAGATTTAGAATTATAACATCAATCATCTCAATCTCTGACTAATCTGAACAACTTTTACTTCTAGGCTACATGCAGTTGCATTGTATAGGCCTGAATGCAATCCATCACGACAGATTGACCCTTGAATGATAGATGGGTTGAAATTGCTTCTAGTCAGTGGATATGTTAGTACATACATCATTAGTACCTCAGGTTTGCCAGTACTTGAGCCACATGGCCAATACAAGTGGCTGAAGATTGATTTCTTCCATGGCTATAGCGCACTGATCTCACCTTTGCCACTGCCACAAACTTCCTTGTCAGACGTGTAGAAGACAGACAAGATAAATGTAAGATGTTAGAAGTTCATGCATGATAGTAGGTATGAAAATGCAATGCAAAGCTGATGTATCCTTAGATATGTAGGAATATGTATTCATGTACATTCATTACTTCCATGGCAGGGGTCAAATTCATGATGGATTTCAGTGTTATCCCTGATGAGTTATCCCTGATGATTTCTGGGTTGGATGGAGATCTGTCCGTAGTCATGACATCTACAGCCACTCCTATGTACAGATGGTGGTCTGGCAACAAAGCTAGATGCCTCTCTTCCCTAAGAGGCAACAACAGTGGCATAGAAGATATACTACATCCACATTAATTCAACCATGAATCAAAGTGGTCAAATAAATAGCGGCTGATCCTTGCACAGGTTGGCAATACATTCTAAACATTACTTCAACCTTTTCAAAATGAATTATTTCCTTGGTAGCATCATCTTAAAATCAATATGTTGAGTTTTGCTAGAGTAGAGAAAGAAATAGAAATAAGTAAAATCATACAACGTGATGATATCTTTAAAGATATCCACATACATGACATTCAAAGTGAACAAAGAATAATGTCAGCCTTCCAGGACTATCACACCTTGCATCCCTGTAGAGCCCAGCCTCTGTCTCTTCAATCCATTATTGTGTTATGGATTGGATTTAGTTTTGCTGATGTTTGTAAGTATTGTGCTTTGTAAACTGTAGATTCAGTAATTCAGCCCACTCTGCAGTGTCCATGTATGTTACCCCTTTAATAAGGATAGCCAGGGCCAAACCCAAGAACTCCTTGCTGTGAGGCCACTAACCACTGAGCCACTGTTACTTACATTGCCTCTCCATCTTTGTCACACCATTATTGGTTGGGTCGTGACAAGATTTTCAAGAAATCTTTTATTTTTCAATGAGTAATAATTGGTATTCTTCCGCCAAGCAATATAGTTCTAGTATGAGTATGGGTGGTGATTTTCAGCTGTCATTTTACCACGTCTTTCAATGTGACTCAGCCAACCAGAACTAAGGGACAGAACTATCCGCTTTACAACGCAGAATGTATTGCAGTGTGCCCAAAGCAGTGTTGTGGTGCATTCTTAGCACATGGCCAATAACCCTGTATGCTTGGTGTCGTGGGAAATCCTTGATGTAAATGGAAACTTTGAAGCTACGATATCCCTTGTTATCTTTAGTTAGGGAAAGACAGCATCTTTTAAAGCTCACACAGCTTCGTTAACATCCCCACCCTGCCTATACATGGTGTGTGCTATGAACAATTTGCCTTGCGCTGACCCATTTTTATAGCTATGTTCACACACACATGCACATCAACACACACACACACAGCCATCAAGCTGACAAATGGCAAAGGAGTGATGATTCTGACACATGCCAGCAATGTGTTTCCCCTTCACTCTTCCCTCTATCCTGAATCAATTTATCCACCTCGCTCACCCCACTTACCCCTGTCCCCTCTTTGTCCATCCTCTTCTTCATGTCCTCCTGTCTCCAACGTCTTCCTTCTCCCTGTTCCCTTTCTCTCCATCTGCCTCATCCATCCCCACCTTTCCATGCTCACTTTGCTCTTTTTACTCTCTCTATCCTCCCTCAGCCAACCCCTCCTCCTCTTTCCCCATCTCTCCCTCTTAGTTAATCATTTTGATTGACTTGATCAATATCAGGAAGTGGGTTTGCACGACAAAGCAGCGAGCCTACTGTCTCAGCACAAACAGTAAATAAACAAAACCAAAGAGGGGGTATGATATTGAACTATATTTAGTTCAATATTATATCACCGAGAGAGAGTGAATTAAAGAATTAAAGTTATTGGATGTCGATATTTCATAGCAAGTGGACTGTAAACATAACCATTATGATTTTAGCCTACTGAAATCAATGTTATAGTAACATGAGTCTGTTAGAAACAGGTGGAAAATCACAGAATTGAAATACTGTAGAGAAGAGAAGTAGAGTAACTCTGTCAGAAGGTCAGCTGTTTTATAAAACTAATATCAAACTAACTAATACTAAACAAGCAAAATGATGAAGTTGCCACGACACAGAAGCACACCTTGTAACTCCAGTTTCAGTGATTTTCACTTTAAGTAAGGATTACATGGAAATCCAGCCTCTTTGGCTTATGAAACCCTCTCATAAGCTTTTTTCATAGTTCCTGAAAAGTAAACATTTTGGATATATGAGGTTTTCACCGAACAGCGACAGTATTCTATTCTATTCTATTCTGTTCTATTCTATTCTTGTCAAGTCTAGTGTAGTTTAAACTGTTGTATTCTAGTCTACTTATCATTATTTTTTTATTTTTTTGCATTATTGTGCTGTGTCATGCCATTCTATTTCCCTCCACACTGTTTCCCCTGATCCTCTGCAGCAGTCGGCGGTTTTGATCTCTATAATTCATATGTTATTTGGCTGTGTTTTCAAAGCCTTGTCCCTGGTGGGGTATTTCAGTGTTTATCTGCTCTCAAGGTATCAGCAGCTTTTGATGGAACTGTCCCTTTAGATGTCTTGACATTGTGGTGGAGGTAGAAAAAAAAAAAACCGATGCAGTTTCCCTCTTCCTGTGTTTAGACTCTCATTATACCAAGGTAAAGCACCTTTCAAAAGGTAACAGGGGGGTTAAAAGGGGAGAAAAAGACAGAAGGAAGAAAGAAGGGAGGGAGAAAGAGGTATGGAGAGAGGGAAAGGAGAGAGAAGAAGAGGGAGAGAGAGAATGAGGTTTAAGCGAGATAGAGAGATATAAAGAGGAAAGGCAGGGTGGGGGGTGAGGTGGGGGAGACAGAGAGAAAGAAGCACTAACTGAGGGAGAGAGCAGGTTGTTGGCTGGGCTCCAATGAGCTCATTGAAGACGACCCTGCTGTCAACTTGTATTACTGTGACAGACAGCAGACCTGCCACTATGGGGGCTGATAACACACACACACACAACACACACACACACACACACACACAGATGCACATGCAGAAACACATACACACAAACACCCATACAAACACACAGTGACATGTAGACACACATACAGACACATACATGCACACACGTACATGCATACACACATACCCTCGTGCACATGGCGAGTGGATCGGGTCAGTAATAAACACATAACGTCTATACGTTGTGTGGCCGTGTGAGAGGAGAAAACGCAGCATGACAGACGTTAATATCAACCAGATGCAGCGTAAGAGAGGCAGATGAAGAACCGTTCGCTGCCCCACACGCGTGTGCATTGTATGTATGTGTCATCTTGTTGCAGGTGGTATCAGAGAGCCGTGTGGAGAAGCTTGTGTCTGACTTGGTCTCTGACTTGCGTCTGGAGAAGCCGTGTGCGTGTCAACGTCTATGACCAGATGGCACACTGAGGAGGTTTTAAGGAAAACAAGGAGCATTTAGAAACGAGATGGTTTCTTTACTCTCCACCATATTGGAGTTAAAAAGAAACTTCTTGTGTGTTTGTGTATCAAGGTCATACAATTCATTGTGATTGTGACAATTAAAGCCTCTGGGCTCATTTATGAAAGTGTTCTTTGTTTATCCTTAATTCCATCTGTGATCATTTCAAAGAAATGCCATTACATTGCATTACGTTGCATTATAGTCTTGCCTCACAACTGCCTTGGCCCAGTTGGAAGACAATGGCAGACTGACAAGAAAGTGAATGTAAAATCATTGTCGGGCCCCACATTGGGCGCCACATTGGGCCCCACATTGGGCCCCACATTGGGCCCCACATTGGGCGCCACTGTGGCGGACTTGCTACCTCCAGGGCAGTGACAGACAGAGACACAGGCTGGAGCGGAGAGTTCACAGTTCACAGGCTGGAGTGGAGAGTTCACAGTTCACAGGCTGGAGTGGAGAGTTCACAGGCCGGAGTGGAGAGTTCACAGGCCGGAGTGGAGAGTTCACAGGCTGGAGTGGAGAGTTCACAGGCCGGAGTGGAGAGTTCACAGGCCGGAGTGGAGAGTTCACAGGCTGGCAGGCCGCTGCATTTACATCATGACATATAAGACGACCCGAACTTGACCGGGTCGAGTTGTCTCGGCACCTCCTTCCTTCCCTCCAGGTCAGCTGCGGAGTACGGAAGCTGCAGATCACTGTAACCGTGATCACTATATATTTCCCCTGTATGTAAGGTGATTCTGTCAAGGCCAGTCCGGTAGTAACTTGTGGTTCATCATTCCTGGTAGTTTCAGATAAACTGCGAGACTGCTTTGGCTTTACATCGGAATTGGTAGAGGCAGAGTGGTTTCTCGTCTGTGTTGTAACTCGTACATCTGCTTGTCCAAGAGCATATCAAACGTGTGGAAAGTCTCTCGCACACGAACACGTGACGGTCAGCAGAGCTAAGAGTTTCTCTAAAACTGGACCATGTCGCCCTCTGCCGCTGTCACCGTGTCATTTACCGAAACAGGGCAGACGTAGACGGCTTCTCTAAGACGTTGGGATCTTAGTTACACGTGTACCTTAAGATAACGTTTCGTCTGACTGAACGTGTTAGGCTTCCTACCATTACAAATGAATGGACATTTTTAGATGCTTACACGACACGAGGTTCTCCACTCCGACCGTATCCTTAGTCAGGGCAGCCTACTTTTGAACCTTTCCACTCGTCATACATACACGTGCATGCCTATGTAGGACATACACGGACATACACACACCTACACACATGCACATGCACATGCAAACGCACATACACACACAGGCAAATGTAGACACACAGATGAAGACACATAGACATACGTGCAGACAAGTGTGCACTCAGAAAAAAATTGACACATACATACATACACACATGCAGGCAGGCACATATACCTACATGCATTCACACACACACACACACACACACACACACACACAGCAACCATTATTTGTCTGATCAAACAGGGATGTCTCTCCTACAGTTTGATAATACCTGCTGCTGCTTGACACCCTGTGTAATGTGATCCCATGTGATCCATCTCTTGTCTGTATCTGTGTGTGTGTGTGTGTGTGTGTGTGTCTGTGTGTGTGTGCACATCCTCTCAGTCTCTCCCTTTCCTCTTGGTTTCTGATAATGATGACACCTCTGACCTCCCACGTTCCTCTCTGTCCTCCAGGATCCTCCACCCAATCAGAGAGGGAGTTGCTCCATGGGGAAATCCTGTTAGAACCCTTATCGAGCAATTAGGAAGCCTGATGGGAACCCTGATGGAGTAAGATGGGATCCTGATCCTGATCACATAGTGTGTGTTTGTGTGTGTGTGTGTATACCGTATGTGTGTATGTCTGCGTGTGAGTCTGTCTATCATGGCACAGACAGGTTAA
The DNA here is from genome assembly GCA_900323365.1 of Monocentris japonica. Classification (NCBI taxonomy): domain Eukaryota; kingdom Metazoa; phylum Chordata; class Actinopteri; order Trachichthyiformes; family Monocentridae; genus Monocentris; species Monocentris japonica. Next base: position 22,013 of record OOFE01049517.1, read on the forward strand.
ATAGCGTCGACAGACCCATTACTGTACAAGCATCATGGATCAATAACCAAACCTTGTTTCCGGCCCCCGTTTACCCAACTAGTTACCTGTCACCCATCGTCTCCACACACACACACACACACACAAACACACACACACTTTCCATACATCTTTCTGTCCTCTGACATACTCTCAGCATGCAGCACCATTAGGCCAGATAATGGGTTTCCCTCCTGGCTCAACATACTGTACTTTCCCATTAAACACAACAATGTCACGATGCACATCGGGAATGATTTGTGGAATATGCAGTACAGTAGATGCACAGAGAAGTGAAAATAAATTCTCTCTAAATCTGTTTGTACTGAGACCCCCGTGGAGTAAAGTTAGCATTTTAACCGATAGCACACAGAATTACGTTCACTGGCTTCATTCAGACAGATTCAAACACTGAATAGGAAAGGGAATGTTGAGGAGGGACGACGAAATGGACTGACAGGAATTCCTAAATATATCAATATATAGGGGTGCAGAGGCAGACATCTTTCAAACCACGTTTTGTTCTTTATCCAGGCAGCAGATGAAAAAGTGAGGAGAAAAAGTGAGACACGCAGATAGACAGAAATGGGAAATGGAGAAAGAGAGAGAGAACTGGGTTGAGCCGGGACTTCATTTTAACAATACACGTTGCTCCAGAGGCCACGTTCCTAATGACTGAACTCTCTGGGCGAGCGTTGTTTCTATAAAGAACATCTGTTCCAAACAATAATTGGATTGTTTTACCAATAGATGCATTCCCCTGTGTGCTAACTGGAATCACAAGCTGTCAGAAAATCAACTTTGGTAGACTGAACATCCTTTGATAAATCTGTCTCTCTCTCGCACTCTCTCTTTTGATCACTATTTCTTCCTCATGCACGCACGCACATACACACACTCACACGCCGTCGTCATCATCTGGATTCTGCCTGGCTGTGGTTACTGCAGGAGCAGGCTTCTTTACGAAGTTATCGTAATAGTTGTCAGGTGAGCAGATGACATTATGTTGTCTCGTCTATGTCGGCATGCCGACTAGCTCCACTGAGCTCCACTGAGCTCCACTGAGCTCTTCACCAATCCCACTGGCAAAGCACACTCTTTGTAAATGACACACTCAATTTTATATCTTAAATAAAAGTAAAAGTAGAGATTTCAAGGATTATGATATTTGTCAGGATAGTTGACAAGGAAATGTGGACGATGACAAGCCTGGGTCACCTGGTGTGGTGCTGGCCTAGAGGAAGCTTGCCAGTCAATATTCCCAGAGTGGCTGGGAAAACCGTTGAGGTGCCTTCAAACAAGGCACTTAATCTCTAACTGCTCAAGTGAAGCTGCTCAGTGGCCAGAAGGAGAAGATTATTGTTCCTGTTATAAATTTGGAAGTTATTGTTATAATTACACATTGGGCGGCTCCGGGGTGTGAAAATGTGTAATTATATGAATGCAAACTAGTTTATTATCGAGAAAAATTATTTGTGCTCAGTCAATTTTTCCTGGATGAATAATGGATTAAGATTTGTATTTGGAAATAAGTATTTGAGTTTGTTTTGAAGTACACACAAGGGTGATTCACATCGTGTAAACCACAGTATGCTGGGATAGTATCCTATGTGTCAAATGCCACTCACATTGTATTTGAGGATAAAAAAATAAACCATGAAAAATATGTACTATTCGGCCCAGGTCTGGAGAGTAAAGGGATACTACCTGGACTATTTATTTATTATCCCTTTCAAGGAGCCTCTCCCTGAATGAACGGTAAAGCAGGTAGAAGTAGGCTACACCTACAGCTAGCCCCTCCCAACAGAAGCTACCGTCATCATGATAAATCTAATGTAATATACACAAACACGTACAACACGCTACCACAGCCAAAATATCAGTCAATAGTTAACATTACTCACTGTCCGATAGCTATTCCTGTGGCGTTCATGCCGCATTTGTACCCAGCCTGTGTGTGTTGAAGCAGAGGTTGCGCAATGCTTCATCACACTGTACACCATGATGAAGTTTGATAGCGCCCAGGTAGGAGTGAAGGCTCTCGCCCCTTACTGACTGACTTGAATTGATGTAAAATCAAATACAGACTGAATTTGTGTGGCTCATATTTTGCTTATAGGCTATGTCAAATAGAAAAGCTCCATTAAACATCAGCTAAACGTGAGTGTAAAAATGAGTATGTCCTTTTGTAAGCCTCTGCCAGGATGCTCCTCTCCAATATACATGTTGCATCTCCCTGAATGCTTTCAAGTTGATACAAGCTTAAAAGCCCAAATCACCTCAAAAGCTCCAAACCCTTTTGACTGATGAGTTAAGTCTCTGCTCCACAACTCGTCTAGAGAGTGGCGTGCCAATTCTTGTTTTGCAACCTTTTGCGTTACAATCCCTCCCAGCGAGCCCACAGGCTTCAACGTGTCATTTTTTGGTGACAATCAATGAATGTGAATTATTTTGCACACAGCATGTCGACTGCACTCTGCAGCTTTTCCGCCCCCTCCCCCCTATCCCTTCCTTCCCTCAGCTCACTGGCCTCAAAGCCTGAGAGAAAGAGAGAGAGCGAGAGAGAGAGCGAGAGAGAGAGCGAGAGAGAGAGAGTGCTGCCCTGTGTGCCAAGGCAGTTGGGTAGTGATGAGTGATCCATGATGTGTTCAGCATACTAAACAGTAAAATAGGGAAAATGTAGCTCTACATCTGGCCTTTGTTCAGGACCCACAATTCCTTTCCCCCCCTTCCCCTTTACCTCTATCTCTTTTTCTCTTCCTCTACTTTCTTATCCTCTCCTCCATCTCCAGTGTCCCGTCTCTCCTGGTTTTTTTTCTTCCTTCCAATACACAGATTTTGAGAGACATAGAAACGAAGGAAAGTGAATGATACACAAATGTACTACAAACCCTGAGCATGCAGCTTTTGGAAACCAATCAATATGGCAATGGGCCACACACACACACAAACACAGCCTCAGTATGTCTATATCTATATGGCCTGTGATTTTGTCTTCATCTCGGTGCTGTCTCTTGGTTTTACACCATTATTGCATGGTAGTGGATGACGTGACAAATGTTACGAGTTGCATTCAACCCTTTGCCTGTTGACCCATTCGAGGCTCTCAGCTGACTCTCTTATCCAGAGTGACTTAAAATGAGTGAGTAGGGTTTGGTGCCTTGCCCAAGGACATGGCACATGGCTGTTGCAGGGATTTAATCTGTGTCCTGTCAGCTACATATGTAGCTGACAGGACACAGGACACAGGACACAAGATCTAACCGCTAGGCTCTCAGCCACTTTCAGACTAAAGGGTCTGAAAGCACATAGACAAAGTATGATGAATGCGCAGTGAATGGCCACTCCATTAGATCCACTTCCCTGTTCATGAAAACAGCTTGCTCCTCCAGGCAATAAGTTCTGTGACTCAGTATATAAAGCATGCAGACGGGGTCGAGAGGTTCAGTTACTGTATGACTGAAGACACACGATTTATACGTACATGAACCTGAAAGTGGTAAGACCGCTGGTGCCATATGCACCATTATAGCTGTCTCAGAAACAGCCGACTTTGCGGGATTTCTGCACACTACAGTGTCCAGAGTTTACCAAGAAGGGTGCGGTACACAAAACACACCCAGTCAGCAGTCAGCTGCAGTCCTGAGGGCAAAAACACCTTGATGATGAGAGAGGTCAGAGGACACATTTATTTGTACAGCCCTTAATCACTGTTCCACACGACATCCCCCAGCCTTGGACCCTCAACAGAGGACAAGGGAAAACTCCCAAAAAAATCCTTTTAGGGAAAAATTGGAAGAAACCTTGGGAGGGACTACTCAGAGAGGGATCCCCCTACCAGGACGGTTGGGCTGCAATAGATGCCGAGTTTGGGCAAGCAGCGTATACACAATGCATAAAAGTTTATTATGGTGGGACATCCAGATCGGATGTGGGGCATCACAGCAAACGGCAGCTCAGTCAGTGTCATCATTTTGGTCAGCTTTGGATCAAAGCTTTTTGTAAATGTTAGGGAAGCAGTGAGTAACCTCAATTCACAAAAATGTAATACTATTATGGGAAAAGTTAGGTGGAAGCACATCTGCTTTAGGGTGTAGAGGGTGAAAAATCCACTTTGTAAGGTTAGCGATAGGCCAAGACATTACCAAATTGATTTAAAATGTCTAGGACGTGAGAGAGGGACAAGGCTGATCAGAGAACCTCCCTGTCTCACCCCTCTACCTGAGGGGAAGTAATCAATGATTGTTGTTGGTGATCACTACTGCAAGAATTAAAGAGTAAAGCAATTTGATCCAGACAATTAACTTCTCTTTAAAGACTAATTTTTCAAGGGGAAAACAGAAATATGACATAACATAATGATCTGTCAGCATCAAGTGAAATTGTTATCTCAGGGCTTTTTGACCTTGACTCTATCCTGTTTGATCAGGTGAGATAAACTCCGAAAGTACACCTTCCCAGAGTTTAGCTAGGACCTTAGTTCAATCACGAGAGGCTAGGATTACAATTATAAACATTTATTAACAGCATGAGAAATGTGAGTGAGTATAGGTTTGGCGTAGACTCCAAGAGGTATCCAGCGATAGGGTGAAGCTCCCAGGGGCTGGTAGGAGACAGGAGAACCCCCCGAGCTGAAGATCTAACCCTCCTGGATATCTGATGGAGCTGTGATGCTGGTGGTGTTGGGGGAGGAGGTGGTGTGTCAGTCTGGTGCAGTTTAGGCAGCTGAAAAGACAGAAACATGGAAGCAGCTTAGGGGGTACAAATAGAGGGAAATGGTTGGTGATTGGTTTCTGAAGAGGGAGGAAGGGGAGGATAAAGGAGCGTGGGCTATGGTGGTTGGACGATGCAGAGCTGGGGGCGTGTTTCTACCTGCTGGAAAAATATGAATGAGGGAGGTAGCCTTCCTGATTGAACTAAGCTAAGCTTCATATAAAACCCCTCAAGAAAGGGAACGATAAGATGCCCACTATAGAGGATTCTTTATCTTTTTTTTGCCAAGAGTGAGATTGAGGCCTGTCCCAGTGCCTCTGTAAACATTGCCTGGGGTAGGGTTGCAGATTGTGTGGAAAACATCTTATAAAATGTGGTTCTGAACCCGTTGGGTCCCGCCAACATAATGCGCTGCTTAGATTTAACAGCTACAAGGATTTCAGAAATGGAAACTTCGACATATAATTTAGTATTGTGCTCCACCTTAACTGAGGGAGAAAAAAAAACACAGTCACAATTTGAGGCATATAGGTTCACTAATATCATGGGAATGGACAAGAGCTGGCCTGTGACAATGACGTACTGCCCATTGGGAATCAGCTATTTAGGGGATATCTTTGTGGATCAGTATAGCTGTCCCTCTGGCTTTGGCTTTGAATCTGGAGTGAGAAATTTGTCCAATCCCATTTCTTTTAAGTCCAGGAACATTAAAAGACCATTCCAGTCTAACTGGAGTTGTTTTGCTCATTTCCTTCATTCTCTTTCTGTTTGAAATCATTGTAGAGTGTTTTCTTTATTTTAGTTGTTGTGTAATTGGTGTTGCCAGTACGTATGGCTGTGTTGCGTTCAGACACATGTATTTTGGTCTGGGCCAACGTAGGCCTTCTTGCAAGGGCGAGTCAGTATACTGTATATATAACAATGGTGTAATTACAATTAATGAACTGCCGGTGGAAAAACTGTGGTGAGTGAAAAGTGTTGTGGTGGTGTTGTTGCTATGTGCACGACAACCACATCTCCACAATTGCCTTGCAGTGAAAGTCAAATTGATCATTCTGTTTTTTTGGAAAGGCTTAAGTGTCCTTAACCCTTTAATACATACATAACATACATAACCTGGGCCAAAAATGACTCACATTCACAAAAGGGCGATTCTATCTGATAAAAGCATACTTTATTAATTTTGATAGAAATTATTATTTGAACTTATTTGGATCACACAAGAATATTTTGATGTTTGAAAGGTGATGTTTGATTGACAGTCCTGCTAGCTACGTCATACAAACATCTCACCATGCTAGTAATAACAAAGCCGAACAGCTGGAACAATGGTTCAGCCATGTCTTCAGAGGCCCTGCCACCAGAAACTTTGAAACTTGATGACGACATCAAGTGCAATTTAATCAATTACACAGCAGGTTGGAGTATGGTACCACTACAATACTATACCAGTCCATGTGGGTCCATTAGCTTGTCTGTGTGTAAGAGTGCATGTACTATTTGTGTGTGTGTGTGCCTGCATGCATGTGTGTGTGTGATGTTAGTACATGCATGTTTTTTTCTGTTTGTACATCTTGCCCATGTATGCATGTGAGAGTGAGTGTGTGTGTGTCTGCGTGTGTGTGTGTGTTTTATCAGCTCTTTGGTGATTGCAGTGGTGATGCATGTGCTCTGCAGAGGATGGCGTCTGGCCCACTACTGTGGAAACAACAGATTTATGATGTGGTAATTTACCACTGCAGAGTTAGCACTGACATCTGGCGTGTGTGTGTGTGTGTGTTGGTGTGTGTGTTCGTGAGAGAGAGCGAGTGTGAATGAGATTGAAAGTGTATTCTTAAAGACAGGTAGAGAAAGCAATCACCTCACCAGCTGAGGATTTAGCCTCCGTCCATTAAGCAGCCTTTTTTAATCTAGCAGCACTAGACAGATGTTTAGGGGAAGTGCTCTTTAAAATATTTAATACTTGCTAAAAAAATGCAAGGCTCAATCTCCCTCGGACTGTCAGGATGTAACAGCATGTCCTTTCCAGTCAAAATAATGAGAAAAAGAAGCAAGCAGTCCAAAGTTCCCCGTGTAGACATAGCTAACCCTCTAGACCAGCTGTTCTGATCCATGTGCTACTGAGACCAAAGCCAAGCAAACACTCCAGCAGCTCATTTCACTGACTGATTGCTCCCTCTCTAGTGGAAGATGTGCTAATCAGTGACATCAGCCCATGTAGTGTTTAGTTGTACTGGAAAGCTGCTGACTCTTCAGTGACGTCGACACATGATTGAAAGCCACTGCTCCAGCCCCCGCTACCACAGCTACCAGCATCATTCTTCCTGATATAGTTTATGGAAAAAACACTAGAAATGTGATTGAATTCATTCTGAATGAATTGTGATGTCAGGCATGGCACATTCATATAAATGATTATGAATGTCAGTCAAAAAAAAAAAAAAAATATAATATTTTAGTCATTATGGCTCCATTATAACGTGGCTCCAGCCTCACCCACAACTCATTTATTCCCAGTTAGTGTGTGCTCATTCCAATCTCCTGTGCACCTGTGTCTCGCCTGTCCTTGGAAAGTACATAGAAAACATTATTTTCACACATTTAACCAAACAATGATAGAACAACAATGTCAGAGACAGCATATGGCCATATTGTCTTCTGGAGGCGGAGATGTTCTGGGGAAAGGTAGCTTTAATCAGGAAGAACAAAATACTTTTTGCTTTTTTCTTTTAAGTCCATTTTATTTTAGTCCAAAACAATTACTGTTGACAGTTGCAGACTCCTCATTGTAGTTTTGTATGAATTGCTGGCTGCTAACCATTAGTCCAGCCACAGTGACAGTTAGTGTAAAGTAAATGTAAAAAATGTAAAGATTATAGTGCAAGTGAATCCAAGAGAATTCAGTTATATGTTATGTCAGATTTGTGAAACACCCATCACATTAGGCTGCTGAGGTTTGTTATGATATTGACAATTTAATACACAGAATTTCTCTTTCTTATGTCTTTCTCACCTCAGTGACCTTTTCTCTCTTGATCTCAGAAATGTAAAGCTACATAGGATAATGCATTTCCATTTGTTCCACATCCGTCCTGGGCTGGGATCTAAGAGAGGTCAAAAGATCATCGACTGCAGTCCTGAAGGATTGCTTGAGGTGAATTTGTTTTGAATTAGATTGCAGAGGATGGTTTTGTTCCAAATTAAATCATCACCATCCTGGTTTACTACTATCACTGCTTTTCCATCATGGGATTTCTAAAAATATAAATGATAGCACTGAAAAATATCAATTTGGCTTGAATGAAAATGATCTGGTCTGGTCAAAACAGAAATTCACCGAGAAAGTACAGATACAGATATGACTGAGCATGCTTTTAGCAACACCTTGGTACATGCTCTCACAGTTAAGGCTTATTCTGCCTCCAGTAAGTTACTTTATATGATGGAAAACTGCATCAAGCCTCCTGAGATAATTTCCTGTACATTTGTTTTATTTGTCAAATAAAATAATATTGATTGGGTTTATAATAATGCTTTTGCAATGTGTAGCATGGTGCGCCATAAAAAATACTAGTTCTATTCACCTTCTTACCTCTTTGGTGTGGGGATGTGCCAGCGGAGCAGGACACCAACGCTCAGAATCGGACAGACGCAACAAACCCTTAGTGGGATGATATATTTAAAGAAAGAAAAGGTCAAGGTGAGGGTTTACTCCTTTTGAGAGTGGAGAGACAGAGTGAAGTCTTTTGCTTTGGCAAGGGACACACTAGAAGACTTTTAAAACCCCAACCGATATTGAAAAATGCATCACACATAACAATGGATTTCATTTTTTCCCCTCTCAGTCATAAATATACTCACAGTATATATATATATAGCTGAAACGTCACTGACATCGGGATTTCTAATCTTGCAGGAACTTGCACTATCCAATGTGAATCAATATGTATTAGAGTTGCAGGCCAGTCTGTCTGCCGTGGTGTTCATACTATCTGAATGGGGCTTCTACGAGTGTTCGCCCTGGATTATGGCAGCAGGGATAGTAACATCTTGTCCTGTGACATCTTGTTCTTGTTCTCCAATTAATTGTTTTCATCAACATAACATTTCCGCCTCACCTCATTGTAAACTTGGCTCTCATTGGCAGTCTCCACTCTTGGGATGAATGTGTGATGCCCACACACCACAGGACTTGATATCAGATCATGTGATATGACCGGCTCAGATCAGCCTGCGAGATTGAATCTGCAACCCCTCAGTCTACCAGATAATCCTTGCCAACCATTAGTCTCGGCCAAGCCTCCAATCGATTGTTGCGATGGGCCAATCTGGTGTAAATAGACCCGATAATCCTCTAGTGTGTCCCCAATCTTTCTGCTAGCTCGCCAGAATGTTCCTTCCTCAGTTGTGTCTTTTTCCATCCAGGGTGGAGTGGAGTCAGGTGACTGGGTAATCTATTTGGCTCCATGTGCTCTGTGTTGTGGTGCTTTAACAGCCGACTGTCATCAACAGTACTGAACAATAAAGCCTGGTCTCACTTTTGTTTTTTTAAATGAGCACAATGTCTTAAAATGAAATATTTTTCCACCACAAAAGGATTACATACGGGACACATGACTAGAATGGGGTTTGTCTTGACAGGTGACCCTGGAGTCTGGATCTGTAGTCAGACTGGGGAGAGCGCTGTGAACCCATGTACTGTTGAGGACTCCTGCAGGCCTTGCTGGGTGAGGATAAACCTGCTAGTGAAGCTTTTATAAAAGTAATTGGTCCAGATGAAGCAACCTCAGTATTTACATAGCTTTGCCACTAGCTTACACTCATCATGTACTTGGCAAAGAGACAGAGGGAAGACATGGAAATACATAGCCATGCCAAAGGGTTTTTTCAAAATACTCAACCAAACCAGACAATACGAGGTATCACAAGGTTATAAATCACATTTCTGGAATTGTGCTTGACAGCATGAAAAGAAATGAATAAACCAAAGTGTGAAGAGGAAAAGAAGGGAGAGTTGCCAAGGTCCTCCACAGTCCTTCATATTTCTCCTGTCTTGCCAACTCATGTCATCCAGAGAACGCCACGGTTGTGAGGCAGTGGTGCTGATGAAAACGAGAAAGTTGCTTATGCTGTGAAAACAGCAGAGAGTCGGTGGCGTGGATGAATCCAACAGGAAGTCGATCCGTCTATCGTATTTTATCTAATCGGCAAGACAAACTCTTTTCATGGCTTCAGACATCGGGTGATGAAGCTGAGGGAGAAGAGTCTTGTTTTTTAATGGCTCAACATTTGATTAAGAGCATAATTCCAATAGTCCCATAACATTTGTCTTTGATGAAAGGGCTCACGACTATCACCCATTTCTAAGCAGCATTCAGATAACTAGACAAACAAGTGCTTTATTATTGTCCTGGATTTAAAGTTGATATCAGTTCTACAAATGCTTCATGAAAGAACATAATGCATTACACTAAATGGACAGTTACAGACATAGCCATTGCAGAATTCACACTTTTTTCTCAGTTTATGCACGCTGACCTGATATACTGTCATGTCAGTCATTTAGCTGATTGACTCAGAATGGGTGAGGTAGGGGTTTACTGTCTTGCTCAAGGACTCTTAAACAGGACACATGATTGTTGATGGGCCACTTTCGCTATGGAATTGGTGGTGGAATTGAACCTGTGGCCTTTAGGTTAAGAGATGTCCTCCCTATCCACCGTGTCAACCAACATAACCTCTACCATTGTGTGTCTGCAGGACCATGACTAATAGCTAGGTTGCGTCCCAAGGCAATACTACAACCTTCATTTAGACTGCTTGCCAAAAACTGATTTAGTGGAGGCCCTAAGAGGACAGATCTGGAAATAAGGTGTTATTGGTGAAGACAGGAAGCAATCAAGTCTGAATGACTACATTCATTACATTTACTAATACACAGGAAGCGATGTAACAATCCTTGGTGCCATAATCAAGGGCAAACATCCATACAGATGCCCAAATTCAGATGTTAAAAGATGTACTGGCCCACAAATGGTTACTGAGATTTACTCCAATGCAGTTGATTTGTTAACATGAATTTACACCTTATAGACCTTCTTATTTTAATAGCTACATTCTTGGGTAGTTTTTTATTATTATTATTTTATTTATTATTTTTCTAACTGCAGGTTTTTGACAGGTGGTCAGCAGAATTTTTTCCTTTGGAAAGCTGGAGGACTAACAAGTTTCTCAAAACGAGAGCGGTAAGGGCAACAGGTCTAAAATCATTGAGAGAATCATTGGGAGACCGGTACAATAATTGACTGTTTCCATATTTTGGGATCTCTCTGTTGATTGAGGGAAAGCATCAAAATATGGTGAAAAATCAGCTGCTCAGCACAACAATCCCTTAGCAGATGAAAAGACGTGATCAGGACCGGGGCTTCTGGACTCAGACTTCACCTCTTTGGTATTGAATCATAAGTAAAACTGCAATTTTCCTGTGGGACCAGGAAAGTATCTCACATCCATCCATCCATCCATCCATCCATTCATTCATTCATCCATCCATCATTCATTCATTCATTCATTCATCCATCCATCCATCCATTCATTCATTCATTCATTCATTCATTCATTCATCCATCCATCCATCCATCCATCCATCCATCCATCATTCATTCATCCATCCATCCATCCATTTATTCATTCATTCATTCATTCATTCATTCATTCATCCATCCTTCATTCATTCATTCATTCATTCATTCATCCATCCATCCATCCATCCATCCATCCATTCATTCATTCATTCATTCATTCATTCATTCATTCATCCATTCATCCATCCATCCATCCATCCATCCATCCATCCATCCATCATTCATTCATTC
>OOFE01049517.1:44320-57396 GCA_900323365.1 Monocentris japonica
GTCTTGTGAGTGTTTTTTTTTTTTTTTTTTTTTGAATGGATGGTAGTTATGGTTTCCCATGAGACAATCTGGATAAATGCGGATGCTCATTCTTAAATTGAATTCTTTCACATTTTTGTATTCTTTCCCCATTTTGCCTTTGGATAAATGCAGTTCTAAATGTATCAAAGATGGATATATGTAAGGTAATCTGATATATTTCTTCAACAGTTAATCTGGATGTACTATTTCATTCATTGGCTGTTTTCAGATTTTATAAAGCGGTGATACCTAACAGCTTCATCAGCAGGTGAGGCAATACTTTGACAAATATTTTTGAATTTATATTTGCGCACTTTAAACTCAACAAACTATGGTTGTTCAAGTTTATGTTGCTGTTGTGATAATACACTTTAGCTCAGGGTATGGAGAAGGAAGACATATTGCAGTCACAGGACTTTAATGAATGAAATAGCCCATGTTCATTAACTGTGCAGTACCTGGATCAGATAGTGTAACATATGAATGCTGAAATCATTTAGGAAATGTTCTATAATCTTGCACATGTATGACAATATACTTGGATTTGAAGATATTTGTATTCACTATATCGAAGATCTTAAATGTTAATATGTTTCAGAATATGTGTATGCAAATATATGGATACCATGGTCAAATAAAACCATTGTTTTTCACTGGGTACTTTTGTGTTTCGTGGTTATCTTTTGTGGTAACAGAAATAGAGGGGGTGGGCAACCATGTGCCACTGAGTCTGAGTCTGCCAAGAGTCTGCAGGTTTTCCCTCCAGCCGAACACTACACCAGCTGATTTCACTGATTAGCACACCTTCAACCAGGGAGGAGAGGCGGGACTAATTAGTGACATCATCTGGTGTAGTGACATCATCTGTAAAGACAGGTTACTATCCTATATAAGTATATATATTTTTTATTTATTTGCAATTTTTCATTTTGTAAGTGTAGGTGCCATTTTTTTCTCACTTTGGAGCAAAAGTCTTAACATTATGTCTGTTTATCCTGTTTGTTGTTTACATCAGCCACTAGATGTCATCAATCATTTATTCTTTTTCTGATTCATGAGCACCTTTGAGCAATTACATAACTTTTTGTTAATGAAGCATGTTATTATTCTCCAGCTCGGCTTGCTGGAGTCACTCCATAAAAGAGCATATAAACCCTGAAGAAGAGATCATTAACTGAAAGGTGGAACACAATAGCCGGCTGCAAAGACCCATGGGAACTGGGAACTCATTATAGGGACAATACTTGGATGTGGACAGATACAATATACCTAACGACATCATTAGTACATGTGTATGCTTTTTATGTATGCTTTCACATCACGACAATCCCACAGCTGGTTTTGTTACCGCCCCCCCCAGCTCCTATCCTTTTCCAGTTGACTGAATATGAGGTATGCAGTAATGGAGGGGGTGAGGGGTGCAGAGGAAGAAGGCGGAGGGGGAGGAGGGTGGAGGGTCACTGGGGAAAACCCGTTTTGGGCTGAGGCTTCTGCGGGCCTCCACCTGACACAGCACTCAGCAAGACAGAAAAAGCAGGAAATTCCCCTCGTCTTGTCTGATCTAACAAAGGAAGTATTTGCTGGCTCTGGAGGAATTTCATAGTGGCCTTGCCAAATAATAGACCCAGCCTGTTTCAGTATGTAACCTACTGCCCGGGCGAACTGAAGCTTGCCTACTCAGCCACACATTTCTGTTTGGTATCACAACTATGAAATGATTCTAACCTTTGTAGCAAAATGGCACAAAATGATGACTTGAGAACATTTTTGCATTTAATGAAACGTTTATGCTCACAAAAAATATATAAATATCATCTTTAACACCTAATCCTAAATACATAAATACAAATAAATACAAATAAATATATACAGAATGTAATGATAAGTGATAATAGTTAGTAAAATACAATCATTTGAAATAATCCACGAATCTACACTCTCCAGGGGAGAGCGGTGTCATCATCTGGTACTGTAGAGAAAGTCTAGCCTACAATCTCAGGTCAGCATAAATAATAGACAAAGTGCCTAAAATAGCAATAATATTGCAAACTGTTGCAGTTTGTAGGATTTATCATCAGTTTATCTCCATTGAGATTTAACATTTCCACATCACCATGAAGATGAATTAAAAAAAGCCAACATAAAAGTGAAGCTATGCCAAGACTGACCGTACTCAGTTGATCTTGGTACCTATTGCATTACTGTCATACCCACAATCACAGTAAAGAACGCCCTCTTGGGAGTTAATGCTATATTAAAGTGCAAACACACCAAAAAATGTCTTGCCCCCATCAGACTCCAGCTCTGCTAGTTGGTTGGTCTCTGTCCACAATTTGTCTCCCTTATTCAGCTGAAACACTGCGCCCAGGTAAATGGCATTGTACCAGCCCTCTCCCACTCTATAGCTATCCTCGTGAGCAGCACGCTGGCAAGCTGACCTCACTGCACTCATCAGAGACGCTTTGCCGCCAATGGAATCCGAATAGCGCCAAATTCTGTGGCTGAGTGGTGCAATGCGCTTTCCTGCGCTCTCCCCATCGCCATCATTGCAGGAGACTCTGAACGATGCCTGGCTGTAGACAAAGTAGAGACCTGTTCGTGGGATGATGATCTGGTTGTCCTCTAGTCTGAACCCTCCCTGAGCGAAAGCCTGGCCTTGATTGTTCTTCCATTCCACCTGGTCTTTGAACTTCTCGCCGTCTTCATAGCTGCCTAGAACCAGAACAGAAAACATTTGTTACACCTTTGAAACCCCTGGAGTCTGCTCTCAGCAGGGGGTCAAACACCGAAGTGAAGAATCAACAGGTAGGTTAGAGGTGAAAATAATGAAATAATGAGGGAGAGTAACTTCTGCAGTCACTTCCTTATAGTCACAGTATTCCTCCCTATGATAGCTCAAAAGGGAAACACTGAAAATATCACACACGTGGGAGAAAGAAGGCTGTGGAAAGACTAGACCATGGGCCCATTGTTTGCTGAATAACAAGTCAAGGTAAACCATGACTCACCTTCTAAATGGATGGCTGCCTTGGCTTTGCTGCTGATTCGCCGCAGTGTGTAGTGGGGATCTGAGACAAAGAAGACAAATGTGAGCTTGTCTCAACAAAATACCCCATGATACCCTAGCGTTTGGGAGTGAGCAACCATGCAAATAATCACCTGTTGCTTCAACACTTTCCTTCTTGATCAGTGCTTCTGTTTGGCCTGACTGCATCTGGGGGAGGAAAAAATCCATCGATTTCATGAGAGAATTGAATACAGAAATTCACTTCCTCATCTACTACAGGTTCCTAAAACATTTTCAATCACATTCAAGTGACAGAGGTAGTTCTTACCGTGGCTTCTGGCCTTCCGTTCCAGTACCAAGCAAATAACAGGGCGCCAACTATGCAAAGGGCCACAATCAGGAGGGCCCCGCACACCTTCCACATCCACGCTATGGAGGACTTCTTTTCAACCACAACCACCGTCTTCTCCTCAAGGCCGATCTCCAAGTCGGCCGGTGTCATTGTGTATGCCACCATATTGTGTGTGACACCAAGTTCAAAGGCTTTACTATTTGTTATTGAGAAAAATCTGGTACCTGAGTATTTGACTGAATACTCTGTATCTTCAGGTGCTGCCAAAGCTCTGTGATCATACGTCTCGTTGTGTTGGTATTGTGTTAGAGTGAACTTCTGCAAGGGAGTCCGTAGTATTTATGCTAGAGCAGCTGCTTCTACAGAAGGGAAACTCCAGTGATGTCACTCTGTAAGTGGAGACAGTGCAGCAGGCAGCAGAGCAACCTGGGCTGTGGAGAAAGAGCTGCGGCCGAGAGGGAAAGAGAAGTCACAGAAATTTGAGAGGAGTTTTACCAAAGTGCGGTACCAAATGGGAATTGCGGTTTCAGGATGGGAAAGTAATGAGTTTTTGAAAAATGACATGATGAAGTAACACACATATAGACAGACGCACATGCACAGACACATGGACAGAAACACAGACAAACAAACACATACTGAGATTATCCAGTGAGAGTTTATTGCTGCTCAGGCCACCAGAAGAATGCAAGTGCTGTCTGTGACTGCTGTGGTTTACAAGTGAATCCACCGCTCAGTGTAGTTTGAGGTCACATCGGACCGCTTTGAAATCCAATGAAACTATGTGGTGCTGTAACTGAACCACCTGTAAATCATTGATTTTAAGGAATAGTGTTGATGTAGACGTTCACTTAAATTAGTACTGTTCTTAATTACTGAAACTTAGACTTAGAAAAGATGCGTTGCCAAATAAACGGTATTCTGAGGACAGTCAAGAGCTGTTCTGACGTATGAGACTGGCTGTGTTGCACCACACATTCACATTTAAACACATGTTACATTTCTCAAAAGAGAAAACTGTTCTCAGGCAAAACTTGGCAACATTCATCTTTCTGTTTTATTGCTGGGAGGTGATGCAACCCAGTCCAAAGCACTAAACAAACAGGTTTTAATACTTCTCTTTATCAGCCACTGCCTCAGCTTCCCTATTTCACTTTCTTAACTGTTTGCTTGTGTTTGGAGCAGAACATGCAGGGGTGTGGGCTTTTCATCGTACATGCCTGTAATGTTCTGCTTTCATATGAGTGCGCTATTTTTAGCAACTGTTGTGAGTTGTTTTTTCATTTGACTTCCTTTAATTTTTACTCCCCTGGTTTGCTGAATGGCGTTCTAGCTCGCTGTTTGCTGAGTACGCAACATGACTTTTAATGAATTGTATGTTTGTGTATATTGGAACGGCGTCAAGGCTGAAGTGCTCCAGAATTGAATATTACCACTGTGGTTTTACTGCTTTCAATGTGTTGCGAAATCTCACCTCTCCATCTCTCTCTGATATTGACTGTTTCATTCCTACATGCAAACACAAACCAACCGCAGGATGTTGCACGATGGCATCATCATCATCATATACACCCACATTACACACGTACACACACACGCCACACTTACAGTACTTCCTGCCTGTTAAGCTCTTAGATCTATCTGGTGACTCTGTACATGGACAGTCATACATACAGTTTAGTTTGAATGTGCTTTGCCATTACCTGCCGCCTGATATTATACTGTAGGTTTCACAACTGTTTGGCTGTACAGCCTGTTGAATCGTTTCAGCCTGACAAAACGCTGTATTTTCCCCTTCTGTGACAAAGTCAGAGGTCATCTGTAATATGTAACTCACAAACTCCCACTGGATTCCACACAGAAACAAATGCTTCTTTTCATGGTGCTGGGGGAGATAAACCTAATGAGATCAAAGATGGTGAAACTCAACCTCCACAGTTAGAGACTTCATATCTAGGTGCCCTTTTCCTTGCCCTGTTTGCAATGCCCTATCAGCGCTCACCCAATAGTATGGTGGCATATTCCCCACATGTAACTCTCCCTATATTAAGCCTCCTTTTGTTCTATCCTGATTTTGCTCAGGCATTGCATCATCAGCTCCCGGATTGTGGTCATCACACAATTAAGCTCAACTACAATGCCAAGTAAGATTACGAATACCTCAGGGCAGGAAGGGACGGAGAAAGGAAGGTGGGAGGGTGGGGAGGGACGGAGGAAGTGAGGGAAGGAAGTTAGTGTTAGAGAATAAAACACTGTGTTTATGTGATGTGGTCTGGTGCGATGGGTTCAGATACGCCTAGTTGTACAATCACAGGTGCAAGTTTGAAGAAACAAAAACTCCACATCACAAGTTTTTGCTTTCCTCATCACTGTTCCCTCCTCAGCATTACCACGTGGGTGTTTACAGTTGATGTTGGTGTGCAAGGGAATAAACAAGACATAAAATGAGTTATAACCACAAATGTAGGGTGGCCTCCATCATCACCAGACTGTATAGTCTGGTAGCCGACAAGCATCATTTTTCAGTGAATAGTTTGTAAGTTAGACCAGGTTAGAAAGTTACCGTGCACATTCCTACTGTATGTGTAATCAAACACTCAAACACTGTAGTATGTGTATGTGAACGTGCATGTGTGCATGTGTGCATGTGTTTGGGTCCAAAACAAATAGCATTCATGGCCCTTATGGGTTTATGAGCTGTTTTAAAGTACCTCCATGTTTGTTGGGTTGTTTGATTTCACATACAGGATTTATACTGAATTAGAATCAGATTCTTTTTTGCTGGAATCGGTTTCACAGTACATTTTAACACTCATGGTATGAGACAACAGAGCCCCTCAACAGTAGTTTCTGAGGAAGGGGGAGAACATTATATGTTATAAATTTTCCCATTTGCTCTGGTAGTTTGAATTTGCGACATTCAAGACACAAGCTCACTTCTCTAATCTTAAGGTAACCCTTTCCTGCATTTCATAAATATAAACTTAATAGTAGAAATGAAAGAATTAAATGCTGATCATTTCCTCCTAGACTTTTTGCCTCAGTGGATCTTATATTTCAGACAGTTTGACCTTTAGCTCAGCAAGGCAACAATGAGACATTGTTCAATGAGGCAATATTAAAGGTAAACTCCAGCGTCAGTTCATCCACACTTTCCCTCCTCATCATTACATTACATTGCATTTACATTACAGAACACTGGAAATGTATAGATTATGGCATAATCATGAAATAAGGTCAATTATTTTTTCTTTTTTAAAGTTTGTTTTCTTTACCGTTTTCCTATTCTCACCAGTCCTATAATTTGGATTCGTCCATGGTCGGCATTATCACATGATGAACGTTAGGTTCATCATCACCATCTACATGTGACAATATAAAAAAAAACATTTTCAACTGATTTCTGTATTTCATGAAAAAATCACACGGGAATACTGAAGTATATCTCAACAACATGACTTAAAGTCATGTGATTCACAGTCGGGGAATTACAACACTGAGGAAGTGACAATGGGCTTTTTGCTTTTTTTTTTATTATATACAATACATCATACAATACATAGAGCTTATATCCCTAACACTGGAAGGTGGAAGTCATCATCAGGTACCTATTAGAACTGATGTCATTCTTGGAAGTGCTATAACAGGAAGTGCTACTCCATGCTAATACCATTCACACACAATGGTATGGAAGCCCATAGGGGACTTTATTAAAATGATAATGTAAACTTGAAAATGAAAATGTAATTCCGCAATAGCATTATAATTTTCCACATATGTGAAAGGAGCATATATGCCTAAAACTTTATTTAACCATGTAACCACATCATCTACACTGATGTGGTACGATATTGTATGGTCTTGGCATGGCTTTGGTTGGGCTACTGCAAGAAGGACATAGGAAAAGGAAGGAAGCGTGGTATTTGAATCGTAATGGAGACGTTACTAGCTGTTTTCAAGGTTGTAAAAAGGTAGTAAAAGCTAAGAAAACTAAGGAACTGGTTATCAGCAATTGCAGCCAGCTCCAAGCCAGTCAACCTGCAGTCATAAATGGCTAGCCCATAGAAATAGTAGAGGATGCTAAATATTTAAGCAGTTTTCTGGAAAACAAGCTTCACAGTAAATAGAGAGTACATCTTCAAAAAGGCTTTGTAACATGTGTATCTCCTGGGGAGGCTAAATAAGCAAGGAAAGAAATATGTAAGCAAAGAAATGTTAGAGTTGGTGTGTAAAAGCCTCATTGAAAGTGTTGTGACGGTACTGTTTAATGTTTCAATTTGGTAAGGAAACGTTGGGGCCAAGAATATGAGTAAATTGGCAGTCATTATGTAGTTGGCCAGTAAAACTACTGCAATACCACAGAGAAACCCGTGTGAGACACATGTGGTACACACCAGGCAACGGCTCAGCACATTTTGGGTGATTGTTTACAACCCCTTTTCAATAAAATTGATAAACTGCCCTCTGGGAGGTGCTGTAGAATGCCATTATGTTCTTCTTTTTTAAAGAATGAGGGGGGTGACATGTGACAAAGGTCTCTAGCTGGATTTGAACCCAGGGTGTCACCTGTATGTGGAGTGCAGCCCAAAACACATTCAACCTTGGTGATTCTTAACCTGATTCTCTCCACAATCACTTTTTTTGTACATATGATCTGGAATATGTACTGGAAGCTCTGTTCTGTTGTCCCTATGTCTTGTGGTGATTGATCATGTGTTTGCTGTATCTTGTCTGTTTTCAATTCTACCACAGCGAAGCCAAAGGAAAATTTCCACTTGTCGACAGCAAAGTTTCTATTCATAGAAATTCCAAATGTCTTTGTCAACAGAGGCCAGCATAAATGACAAACCTGGCACACAGCATAAAGTACTACAAAGGCAGAACAACAGAACAAAGGCAGTAGTGTTGCACAAGTATGATGAAGTCATCTTTAGATACCTGTTGGGGCTGATGTCACTCTGAAAATGAAATAGGAAGGGCTTTCCCTAAATCCTGGTCTTGGAGGGCCTGTACGTCAACAGGTTTTGTGAACAGGGAAAAAGATGGGCAGGTACTGTACATTCCTCATACACAAGGTATAGTTTTCAGGTCAAGTTAAGTCAAATCTATTTATAAAGTGCCTTAACACAATCACAAAGTGCTTTAAAGAGCAACAAAGGAACAACACACCACAATTTCTAAGATATGAAGCATGCATGTGAATGGGTGTGCATGGGCATGTGTGTGTGTGTGTGTGTGTGTGTGTGGTTGATAGGCATCCAAAACAAACAGCACTTATGGACCCAAGGGGCTTATGAGAAGTAGAACCTCCACATTTGTTGATTTGTTTAGTTTCAAATGCAAGAAATGTATATGAATTTGTCTTGGTGGAATTGGTGCTGAAACATACACTATTGGCAGCTTACAGAGTTTCACAGTACACACTGACACTCAGTACAAGGACAACAGAACTTCACATGCAGTGCAAAGGGACAGTGTAAGACATACTCTGAACAGCATGCATTTCATATAACCTATAGACAGTCTACATTCAGTAGTTAAATGTTCCAAGAACATTAGCAGCTCTTATTGCCTGAGAGGAACCAAATTACCTCAAGGGAGCCTGATCAGCATTGGTTCAATGGGTGGTTTAAGTTGAATTATGTCACAGTCTGCAGAGGTATGACAATGAGGAAGTAGTATGACTAATATTGCACCAAATTTGTGGTTTCCTGTTTTGTATCTGCTGCTGCTGTCTACTTGACACACGGCCTAATAAATGTCATTCCAGTTGTACAGTATGAAGCGTGGGTGTATTAACCTCAGGCCAATAAACTGAGGAATAGCATGTTTTATCTTGGCACTGGCAGGGTTTTGAATTTTTGTCTGATTCTTTAGACGTGAGAGTAATGTCTTTGTGCGTTTGTACTTTATGGAGAGATCGTCTTTATTGATGAATGAGTAAAGTGTGTATTATGAGTGTATTATGTACTATGCATGTATGTATAATGCAATGTGGTGTGAGTAAATGATGTGTGTAGGTAACAGGTCTGATACAGCAGCAGTGTTTTGTTTCATCTCTGATTTGGTAGAAGGTGGCACCACCGTGTGGTCAGCTGGCAGCTAGCAGTGAAAAAGTCAGTAAATGGACACAGAGATGCATCAAACAGCTTTATAGCTTTAAAAACAATTGTCATTACTTTAAATGACCCAGTCATCTGATTGCCATCGTTGACATTAGGCTGCCACAATGTGGTCACAGTTTACATTTAAATGACACTTAGCTTAAAAACACTCACTGTGCCCACAAAACAAAACAAAACAAAACCAGCCAAAATATTGGCTATCTGCAGCTTCAGTTAAAAAAATATTGGTATTGGTATCTTCAGCAACACATCTCGGTCTTCTCTCTCTTCTCAGTGGAGTTGATAAGCCCCCCAATATGTGTTTACTGCTCCCTTAAAATGATCACCTGTGATGTGTAAGCTGACACTGTCGCCCTTTTGAAGCCTCACAATTTTGGCCATCGACACAGAACCATCTCCCTCGCTACAGTAGACCCCCTCAAAGAGCATCTTCTTTTCTTTACCGATGCTGGCATCTATACACAGAGTCACAGACCTTTTCTGACACTTTTGCTCTCCGGCCTTTTCCTTTGTGTCTTTCTGCCTGATGAAGGTGACATGGGCGTAGAAGAAGAAGGGGCTCTCCTTTGTGCAGAGGATGGAGTTGTTACGCAGGACGAGCGAGCAGGAGTCACACGTGAAATCAATGTAAATGTCTCTTTGCCAAGAGCGTCCATCTGGATCTGGAAGACAAACCTTGATTCAGTCATTCAGCTTATTCTCAAGTCACCCGTTAAACCTTGGTTCAAATACTAGTTTCATGATATATCAGTCAAAAGGCCTTTTGGTACACTCATACTCAAACTATTGCCACAAGTTGACATATAGACAAAGTCACACAGTCTCTTTGTGTGGGCTGTAATTATGCCTTGTGATGCTTGTCACCCACTTTAGAGTTCTGCTATGGGTTTGTTGTGGTTTTTGGAACCCACTTCACACAGGAAAAAGACAGTGGGGAGGGAGGAATATAGAACACGAGTAGGGAAACATGACAGGGCTCTATCCTTCTCAGTCTAAGCAGTGGTTTAGCCTGTGTGTATGTGTGAATGTATGTATGTGGGTGCGAGTGTGCGGGTAGTCTTTATCTGTATCTATCTCTTTATCTATTTTTATCTCTCTAATGGTTGTGTTAGTAGAGGATGACAAACAGAGTATAAACATATATGCTACTGTTTTTAATGCACGGCAGATCAGTAAGACAATATAACATCTAATGACCAAACCTGATGGGACCCAACTGGACCCAATGGGCTCTGGTTAGGTTGGGCTGCATTTCTCACTGAATTTCTCAGGGTTGGGTCACATAAAAAATATTGTTGAAAAATATTGGTATTAGAAATGTATAACTATAAACTCGTCGGCAAGTTTAAAAAGCTATACCTCTTAGACTCGGTTCAGGTTTACACATAAATATTTTGCATTCAGGCTCAGCCAGTCCGATCAGTTCAATTTCAAACTCTGTGAACAAATCAAGCACAGCCATGTAGAGTAAAAACTCAAACACATGGTGTCTAGCGCTACCTCCAAATCAGAGAGAGCAGTACGCCAATTGTGAGAAACTCATTACCAAAGACAATTACCACAACAACGTTAACACAATAATATGTCACACAAGAAGGAACTGCAAAAACACTTTGAACCAAAAAAAGAAAGTGTACTTACTCATAATTAGCTGTATGTGTGAGAGAGGGGCAGCTGAAAAGCAACATGATCTACATTTTATTTCCTGTTGCAAAAGTGTAATGGTTACAGCGATAAAGACAATAAACACATTAATGTAAGTCAGTACAACCACTTTTACCATACGGGGAAACCTTTTTTAAATTAAATTACACTTTACTTACCTTGTGACTTTAAGGAAAGTGCTGCAACAACAAAAACAGCTTCAATTCGCATGTGTTTCTATCACTTTTTGATATGGCATGTTTTAATATTTTTGTTATAACGCTCACAAGCCTGTGCTTGGCGAATACAATATCATGAGCAAACAAGACTCGTTTAACTGACCGAGTTCAATCTGTAATTTTCATGTACTGAAATTTGCTCCCAAATACAACACACCTGTTGAAGTGACATTCTCTGGTTTCCATGTAGAGAAATCGTCCTAGAAAAGATAGAAGGCAAGCATCACCTAGAGATCATCATCATCATCATCATCATCATCATCATCCCTGTCACCATCATTTTATAGTCTGAATACCAATGGAGAACAACAGATTACATATATTAGCATTGCTGTAATCTAACTAGAAAGCCTGTAATCTGATTTAACCCAGGATCCCAGACCAGCTAGACCAGGGGTGTCAAACCATGTGCCATGGAGGGCCGAGAATACCTGCTGTATTCTTGGGTTGGAACGAAAACCTGCATACTCTCGGCCCTCCATGGCACATGGTTTGACACCCCTGAGCTAGACCCTCGTTTTATTCAGTCAATTATGGTGACGCTGCCACCTAGAGGCATTTGGAGGGAATTTTCACAGTTGTGTCTCGGTTAGTTAGCCACTGATTTCTTTACTTGGCTTCTAGCAAAACTCATAACTGCAATTCACTACATTTTTTTTTTTTTTTTTTTTTTTTTACTTGGATTAAACATTTTGCAGGGAAAAGGGCATTTTGCTTGTAAAACCAATGGCACAATGTCATGTTACACAGCTAGAACTAATGGCTAATCATGGCTATAGATGATGATGATAGCACCACTGAAATTGGTGGAGTCTGTTTAAAGTCATATTTTAGATCATTTAGAGGCAAATAAAATTAAAACTAATCAGATTACATGAATTAAAGTAAGTAGAAGCAATGCAGTTTGATTACTTTACTGATCTGAATGCTGAATTTCAGGTAATCAGTCATTTGGAACAGATGACACTTACCCTAATCCTGAATCTGAGTGCACACTACAGAAGTACGTACCTTTGTGGTTGAGTTTAGTTTGACTGAAGTGAGAACAACAGCCATAACCACCATGGCCACAGTGAGGAGGCCACACCACACCTGCAGTAGCAGGTACTTAGAGGGCCTTCTCTGAGCCTCCATTCTGTCAGATATAAATGCACACACACACACACACACACACACACAAAACACACATACACACACATACATTTATGAGTGGCAGAATGACAAACAAACAAATTGCGTTATGAGCGTGTCCACCCCCACATCCAGTCCATAACCCCTCTATTACGACTCTGGGATTTCACCTCAGCAAGTGTTTTCCCTCCCTAACCGCAGTGCGGCCAGTCAGTATACAGATTGTGGTTTGTTTGTAATGCCAGCGACTGAAATTATCAATGATTGTCAAAAAGCCAATGATACTGTATGAAGTACAAGTGAACTGTGTTAATACGTTGCTGTCAATAATGCTGTCAATAATGTCATATCAATCGTTACACCAGGACCCTACCCTGACCCTTCCTCTTAGCACCTGCTTATTTGTTTCACTTACTTGTCTTAGCTCTTGTTTATTTGCTTCACTTACTTGTCATTTGTTTAAATAAAAAGTAGGTAGCTAACTTATTGCACTTTTACCTTAGCACTGGCTCTGCTCTTAAGATGCTTGTTTAGGAAGGAAATGCACTTACAATTTC
>OOFE01049522.1:0-11266 GCA_900323365.1 Monocentris japonica
GTGTAATAGTGTGGGGGATATTTTCTTGGCACACTTTGGGCCCCTTAGTACCAATTGAGCATCGTTTAAATGCCACAGCCTACCTGAGTATTGTTGCTGACCATGTCCATCCCTTTATGACCACAGTGTACCCATCTTCTGATGGCTACTTCCAGCAGGATAATGCACCATGTCGCAAAGCTCAAATCATCTCAAACTGGTTTCTTGAACATGACAATGAGTTCACTGTACTCCAATGGCCTCCACAGTCACCAGATCTCAATCCAATAGAGCACCTTTGGGATGTGGTGGAACGGGAGATTCGCATCATGGATGTGCAGCCGACAAATCTGCAGCAACTGCGTGATGCTATCATGTCAATATGGACCAAAATCTCTGAGGAATGTTTCCAACACTTTGTTGAAAGTATGCCACGAAGAATTAAGGCAGTTCTGAAGGCAAAAGGGGGTCCAACCCGGTACTAGCAAGGTGTACCTAATAAAGTGGCCGGTGAGTGTATGTAAACATGCCATCCATCCGCTGTACATCCTGGTTCTATGGCATCTAGTATTGTAGTATTTAATATGTAGGCCTTTGTGTTTCGTACATTCTGTTTTTGTGATACTGTTATGCTGCTGCAACCCCAGATTTTCCTCCCAGGGATCAATAAAGTATCTATCTATTACTTGTAATTATAATGACCACATGGTAAAGAGAGTTGCTCTTTAAAGCTATTAACAATGTGAAGGACATAAAGCTAAAAACAACAAAGTGGCCAAGACTTGCAAAGGCAAGTAGGTTGATAAATGGCTCGTAAGTCAACATCATTTCCGTAGTTAGAGTGATGGTTTTAGACCAAGAGACTAGTGTTGAGCTGCTTGCTCTATTCTATAATTGAAGCCCTTATGCTCCATGATGGTATTGAAGATTTTACTTGGAAGTCGTAGACAGATCTCAATTGAAGGCTTCTTCTAAACACGGTCTGCCTCTTACTTCAATAGCATCCAATCTTGTAAAGCCAGGAGGTCAAACATTGAAAGGATATGTGGCCTCACCTTTTCCCTTCAATTTCCACACCCTGAGCAGTTTATCAAAGCTAAATAAAAAAGAAGAAAAATACATGGAAAGGAGTCAATAAAATCTGTTTTTTGGCAAGAATACATTCCACTATCATTTTTGCGGCCATATATTTCACCAGATTGATCACTGGATGCATGCAGTGGAGACTGATGTCATGTGTTTTACACTGCCAGAAAACTGCCACTACTCTTTCCTTTTTTTCAATTCATCATGCATATTAATAACCAGATATCCTCATTGTCTTCTTCCAGTACAATTGCACTGTAGGAGCATTTCATTGTTGTGACACAAGCTTGTCTGTTGGCAATTTCATGTCTTCCATAATTGCATGTTGGATGGGCTCCTTTTGATTGGACTATATTTTTTCTACCTGACTCGTTGTGGTGTAATTGGCTGAGCTAGTGATAACCCCCTTGAACTCCTGTCATTCTGCTCTGACAGCCCTCTCTCATATCATGTTTTTTTTGCCAAAGAGAAATATAGTCTAGGATAATTGAAACTTTTTCTCTAGCCTGGGGATCCGTCAACTTCCTCAAGTAAGTGGCTCCTAGGAAACCAGAAACTCCCCTTTGACAAGAGCCACAAGACAGTTGGACCAACATGCAGCACTATGTGTTAGTATCTAACAGAATGACTAAAAACTGGATAAAGCAAATTAATGTGACAGCAAATGAACCAGCTGGCCTCCTTTCCTTTATTGTTGCATAAATGAGCTATTAATTTGTCTATTTGTGATGTGTCTCAGAAAGTTAGACAACAGCCACTACCCTCCTCAAGCAGTGAATTCAGCATAAGTGTCGACTTCCCTCTCTTCTCTATATTAGTTTATTGTCACAAAGAATTTCATTTTCACACTCACATGCAAGTACACTCTGTGCTAGGCATCCTTTTTTTGATGTTTCCCCTCACAAAAGGAAGACCCATTGGGTAAACTCCCACAGTATTCTCCTTACCTGCACAAAATGGAAAACACTCACAAACTGAATAGCCAGAGACCAAATCGAAATCTAGGGATGGCATTAATCCTGACAGCAAATTCACTCAGCGCTGTTGGGCTGATAGCTGACAGTCTGCATCTCTGCTTCTGGACGCTCTTTTCCATCCATGGAATCACATGTAGTGCCTGCAGTTTGCTATCTGATTATACGTTTTATTTAGAGATGTTCTCCCAAACTTCCAATCAGGCTTTCCATCAGGTTGGCTGTCTATTTGCCTTTGAAGCATTTAACCTCACACCCCCCTGTCAGCCAGAGGCAAGCTCGTAGAGCCAAATGTCTGTGGTTGAATACACTTCTCATTTTTATGAACTGTTTGAACTCATTGCTATCAGCTTCTTAATGCAGTGGCATATCTCCTTAATTACACCTTGACTATGGTGAAGGAGATAGCTTATCAAATACTTTTAAATAGAACAGATCACCTACCCCTCTGACGTTTACTGGATTAATTAAACTCAAACAAGATAGTGTGTAAACTTAATGCAATATTTCCTTAAAAACATAGAGAGTGTATGGGAAAGAACACAGGGTAGAAACATATTTACATTTTTTCCCAGCATAACACAAAACCAATATATCTCTAAGTGCACACTAGCATATATACATGTCTGCATGTTTCATTCAGAAATGTTGTTAAATTAAAGCAATGATGGCTTAAACATGGTGTAGAAATTGTGTGTGTGTGGCATTTTAAAGAACAGTAGATGATAAAAGTAGCTGTCAAATTTCAGCTGACAATTAGCATGCATTGTAGATTTACAGCTTAATTTCCAGTCACTTGTTTTAAAGAGTCACTAGTGGCACATAGTGTAAAATGTGAATTAAAAGCTACTTTACTATAGGAAAATCCCAAGAGGGGGGCGATATAAATGCATGCTGCCGGAAACAGGCATACAGTTCAGGATAAGAGACAGGGAGATGGAGAGGGGAATAATAAAAGGGAGTCATTACATGTCAAGTAAAAGCTGGGATGTCATTAAAAATGATTAGAGATCTCTGATGAATGCCATGTTTTTATTTATGCCCCTGGCTTACTATTAGTCCCTTTTCAATAGGCTATGTTCATTGATGGCCATAGGTTGCTGCCTCAAGGCAATTGGTTGTCCCGTCGCTCAGAGGCCCCTGTGGCCGATCTACACAGTCACGGCTCTTCTCTGCCCTGGCCCCACAGTGGTGGAATGAACTCCCCACTGATATCAGGACAGCAGAGTCGCAGCCCATCTTTTGCCGCAGGCTGAAAACCCACCTCTTCAAGAAACACTACCTTGACCCTTCTTCTTGCTTATTTGTTTCACTTAGCACTAGCTTATATGCTTATATGCGTCACTTATTTGTCTTAGCTCTTGTTTATTTGCTTCACTTATTTGTCTCATTTGTTGAAATGAAAAGTAGGTCACTAACTTATTATAACTTAACTTAACCTTAGCACTGGGTCTGCTCTTCAATGTTTGTTTAGGAAGGAAATGCAAATAATTATTAATTATGAGTCATTCATTTTCTTTACCCACTTATTCCTATTCTGAGTCACAGGGGCTGGAGTCTGTCCCAGCATGCATTGGGTGGAATGCAGTGAAACATAAGTCGGCAGTCCATCATAGGGCTAACAGAGATAGACAGACAATCACACTCATACCTATGTGCAATTAAGAGTATCCAATCCACCTGACTTGCATGTCTTTGGGATGTTGGAGGAAACCAGAGCCCCACGCAAAAATGGGAATAACATGCAAACTCAACACAGAAAAGGCCTTCTGCTGTGAGGCAACAGGACTAACTACTGAGCCACTGTGCTGCTCATTAGTGGTGATGTAACCATTTCTAGGCCCATCTTTTTTCAGCATGGCATCATGTCAAGATATTTCCAGTGCAGCTACAGTAGTTTAAGTTGAATAGCGGAATGTTTTTCAGCTATCTAAAACATCAGTGGTGAAGTCAGCCCCTCAGAATTGAAGAGAAAGGGCATTTTTCAAGTCTCACCATTTTGTATTTGTATGTTCAACAGTCATACAGGGAGAAATCCATAGTAGAGATACCAATTTTTCCACACACAGTTGCCTCAATAGACCATAATGCAATGCAGCCACAAAACATGTTGATTGCTCTCTTGCTCTTACTATGCTATCACTATCACTTTCTCCACCTACACATATAACCCACAGCTGAATACAACAAGTTCATGCCCCCTCTCTCGGGGTTGCCAAAAGGCATAGTGGGAAATGTAGGAAATCGCTAACAGTAGAAGTAGCGGCAGGTTGACGGAAAGTGGGTAGGCTATACCAAAAAAATGAATTACAACACAATAAAAAATAGTAACTCCAGGAATGCATTGAACATCACAAAATGAAGGTTCCTTTAAGTTGCACATAATCTTTAGTAGCAAGTTATGGGCAACTGGTGGCCTACAGCCCCTCGCCCCATGATCAGTTTCTCACATTGACTTTGAACTGATAGTACATAAGTGGTCAATAATGGCCACCAATGTTCAGAACCAATGTACTAATGGTTTAGGTGCTGGCACAACATTTATCTCACACACCCTCCAACCCTCTTAACATGCCCACAGTCATTGTGGCTTCCTCCACCACCAAAGTTGCCCATCTCTGAATTCAGTTCAGTTCTCAGAAAATAACATTCTTGTGAAGCCTTCAGATGAACAAATTGAATCCAGATCATATGGAGGTTCAATGTTATACATCAGCTGAAAGTACAGAAACTCTACTGAATAAATACAACATTCATTTGTTTTTGGTTAATAATATTTAAAATATCACTGAAACCAAAAACTGACTTATATTGTTCTTCATCTGAAGGCTTCAATTATGTACATCAGTTATGAATTATATTATCAGTTAGAAAGACTGAAGGTGCCAAAGTGCCTCCTGTAAATTTGTTGATAGTGGGTCAGCTCTCAGAGTTGCAACCCCTCAAACCAATTACATTAACACACCTTGCCAAGCATCACTATGCAGAGTACAGCGAGGCCTGGTCTACATGGTTGCTGTCAGATTCAACACATAACTCTAAAAAGCTAACTCTCAGGAATTGAGAGAAACTAGCTGATTGGCCCCGATACATTTTTTAAACTACATAATGGGTTTTGAATTGGCCCACGAGAGAAACTTTAAAACTTTGGATTGAGAAAATCACAGAAGCACTTAACAATATACAGTATGAATATCAAGTATCTAATAAGGATTTGGGCCACCCTTTATGTTCAGAACAGCTTCAATCCTCTATTACTTTTTCAATCCTCTATTACGAGGGTCCAGGTTTCCTCCAGGCTCCTTACACCAGGTTGTGTCTTTGATTGTTGGCCTTGTATACAAACAGGTTCCAAATGGCAACTCTGCCATAAATATGTTTTAAGGTAGATGTTCCCTTTGACTTGAACTTGTGTGTGGATTTTATGTTGAAATAGGCTGTATGTAGTCTAATCTTTGGTTCTATAACTGTTCATTTAATGATGTATTACATCAATCAGATGAATCACCACTCACATTTCCATGTACTAGGAATCTGCCTTTGGTGGTGCTAAACAGACATTAACAGAAACAATTTTACACGATCTAACCAGCCCAATAGAATAATATAATTGGCTATGATATAATTTAAACAGATATATTTTGATTAGAGCGAGATATGCAGTGCACATAACGTAACTCTTTCAATAAGTGGTCTATAAAAACATTAAAGTTAGATAAAGTTACATTATTATTGTTATTCTAAAGGGGTATCAGGCTGGTGGCCGGTTAGTGAGGACCGCAGCACATGTGGTGTCATGGTGGTGTTGTGATTTAGCCATGATTAACCGTTACCACTCAACAGAAGTTTCTGGAACAAATGGTTGGTTAGGGTGGATGGGAAAAGCAATGATGTAGAGGATCTGACGGTTGACAATCCTCTCCTCTCGTTGGATGATGCTCTGGAGTTTGCCCTTGAACCGGACAGTTATGGAGGAGGTGATGATTGATTCTATTATGGCTGTGTAGAATTAAAACCAGTGCTGCAGAGGAAGTACATCCACTGCAGGGTCTCCTTTGGTATACATTACATTACATTACAGGCATTTAGCAGATGCTTTTATCCAAAGCGACTTACAATAAGTGCATTCAACATAAGTAGACAAAAGAACTACTAGTCACCAGAAATTGTGAGTGCATTTCCTTCCTAAACAAGCATCTAAGAGCATAACCAGTGCTAATGTAAAAGTGCAATAACCAATCAATCAACAACCAATCAAAAGAACGATCAAAAATAAAATATTGACAAAATATTGACAAAATAAATTATAGAACACTAGACCTATCCTTTACTTAGGTTTGCAAAATTTGAGTTTATGATACTCATCAGTCTCCAGACAAAGAAATTACAATTAGGTTATAATTATTTCTTATAATATATATAACATACATTCTTTTGCAGCTACTCAATAGTGAATTTTTCTCATATGGTATATACCAGCATAATGTTACAGAGACAGTCTCTCTGTTCTGTCAGAGGCTCTCCAGATAAAGGTAATGCACTAGTTAAGGCAAAACTCTGCATGCTCCTATTATCCCACCACCACTTTGCCGTGTGCCAAGTAGCGGCACAGTTGCCCCTCCTCCACCCACTCCACCACCTCACTGTCCGCAGATGGAACATAGGAGACCAACAGAAGAGCAAACCCCTTCTGCAAGCCAGGTCTACAGACCTACCTGGCGAGGGGGAAGGTGTGGATCAGACACCATTGCCTGCTCTGGTGAGCAATACCTCAAACGGTTATGAGATTCAAATTGAACCTTTCAATCATTTCACTTTTTAAAATGTTAACAATTGTTAATTATATAACCCATATACAACATGCAACACACACACTGCCACATTGAATCCAAGTGAATATAATGAGTAGGGTTGGGTATTATTGGAATTGTATTATTTCAAAGTCTCATCAATTTCTTGTTCCTATTCTTGGCATGTAGTTTGAGCTTGAACATAAGACATAAATGAAGAGATATTTTTGTGATTCTTTGGCATTACCCTTAACATTTCTCAAGACCAAGTGCCAACTAATCTTTTCTATTAACAATTAGAAAACATTACTGCAGGTGTGACATGTTAGTTGCATTCATGAAGTGGACTGTAGTACAGTAAATATGTATAACATGTAAGACATTAATTTGACCTTTACCAAATCAAGGCTTCTTTGTGGCCTACAATTTAAAAAAACAATAAACTTGCTGTTCCCATCTGCTCAGTGAAATCCGCCTTAATGAGTTGTCCAAAGCAGACTGGACTTTATTTATATATTCTAATGTTCTTCTTTTTTTAACAGCGGCAGAAGTCCATATTATGAGCTTACTGGAGTATATAAAACACCAGCAAGAGCAATTAATTGCCTGACCAGCAAGCTGAACCCAACTGGCCAAGAAATGGAAATGCCTGACCCTGTACAGTTTCCATTGGGATCAATGGAGGAAGTGGAGGATTTTGAGGACCGGCTTCAAGATCCCGTCAATTCTCAACTGAAGCAGAGTGTGGTGAGTTTTTTTTTGGTTGTTTTGTCATCATCTCATTACAATTTAATTTTATATTGAATTCTGGAGTAGAACCTGAGTTTTTGCTCAGTTTTAAAGCCCCTGAAATATTGGTTTCACATCTTAAGTATTTCTCTAGAACATTAAAGCTCCACTAATCAATATTTTTTATATGATCAATGGGTCAAATGGCTTTGTGCAAAAGTGTTGTTCGTAATGACAAACTCACAGATGATCTGAATCTTCAGTTCCGCTCAGCGCGACAGAGCTGTTACAGAAGGAACAAATGATGCTCACCTAGTTATGGGTTTGAATTTAAAGGTGCAACAACGAAGGGAGTAGACCCTTGTTTTGGCGCAAAGCCTAAGGTTACACTCTATTACCAGATGGTCCTATTAATAAATTTGGCTATATCTTGTATGCCTTACCAGATATAATTTTGAGTGTAGTTTCCCCAAAACAGTCATGATCTATGCTATTATATACACTAAACATTGAATGTCTAGCACAGTGGAAACAGAGGTTGTTGGACAGTAGTTATTAATTCTGTAATAAATGTCAGCGATTCATTGGAAAGGGATAAATGGGAAAAAATCTTTCAGTCAGATGGCATCGAAGACGTTGCTCCAGCGTAAGTAATTGTAATAAATATTTAAAACAATTTGAGGTCACACAGCAGTCTTAGGCAGTGTTCAAACTGACATTAGCACTACATGAAAAAAACTCAGCCATGCTAATTAATTTGATTGAGACCACTGCATCGACGCATAGGGGTGGTCAACACAGGGGCCTTCGGAAAACAATGCAGGATCTGTCTTGCTAAAAAGTTGAACCAGGCTCAAGTTTTGCCGTCACGCAGCACAACATCATCCGGCAAAGCACTGAGTTGGCCAAGACGTGTAAGTGCACATTTCTGGTAGACTCTGTGACTTTACTGTTTACATTACAATTGTTGTCACGCAAGATAAAATACTTTTTGCCGTGACAACTTTCCAGAGTTGTAAAATCCTTCCTCATAGTAT
This sequence comes from Monocentris japonica, assembly GCA_900323365.1. Lineage (NCBI taxonomy): Eukaryota > Metazoa > Chordata > Actinopteri > Trachichthyiformes > Monocentridae > Monocentris > Monocentris japonica. Next base: position 8,596 of record OOFE01049522.1, read on the forward strand.
TATAAACGGTTATACAGTGTTTTGACAGCTAATAAGCTTTAAAACGTATGGATCTTTCACTCCAACCAGCCTTCTTGGATCATATTTCAGGGTCTAACAGGCACCTGAGGACACATGCCCCCACCAACAAAGGTTTTGAACGCAGTGCTGTTTTCGGTCTGAACCCCAACTTAAATTAATCTCCAGTAAATTCTTGATGTCTTACAAGTTTTTCTTCTCATAAACATGCAATAAATGGAATAATTATTTTTAACTGGCCTCGTTATCGATCTGTTGCATTGTAGTTCTGTGGATTTACATGTTGATACTAATGACTTAAAGCCATGATTGTCTGACAGCACTGATCAATCTCATAAACCCCCTCTAGTGTTGTGAAAAGTATTACCGTATTTTGTTTATACTAGTGTTGTGTCGAGTGATGGCCAATCATGGGCCATGGCGGGCCAACAGTCTGTAGGTTTCATTCCACCCACTGATTAGCACTTCTTCAAATAGAGAACTCTTCAGTGAGATCCCCTGCTGTTGGTCCTCTGTGGCATATGATTTGATACCCTGACATAGATAACTGAAGTGATTGCCAATTGCTGATGCCAATTCAAGATAATTTAAAGGGGAAGTTCTTTTTGGGATGGGAGGGATGAGGGAAGGAGGTAGGAGGAAAGAGAGGGAAGGAGGGAAGATGTGAAGCCACCTCACCCTGACACCAGACACATTCTAAAGGGAGTAATGAAAACAGTGCAGGGAAGAGACAGTGAGTAATTACAAGCTTGGCAGTATTATCCATTACAGCTCAGAGTACTTGGAGGAGGGTAACCTCCACCAGAAATGCTGCTCTTATTTACATTTAGACAAGTCTTTTCCTAAAGCCAACCCCCCCCCCCATGACAAGGTTAACTCTTTTTAATCGGCTATTGAGAAGAACAGTCATGCGACTGTCAAGCTAATGTTTATGTGTGGTGGTGCTGGAGCTGTTAGGAGAAAAAGCTTTAATTCCCTTTCCTTCTCATTAATCATTTGCCCTGGATCTTGAAACCATTAGGAAAAGGCAATCAGAGGAAGGACTGATAGGCACAGCAAGACCCATTGTGTGGTTTAAAAGACAGAGCCCAACTATTGCACTATATTTCTGTCCTTGGAACTGTTACAATATCCGACTCAAAAATGTGTGAATGTCCATTCCCAAATTCAGGGATACATTTTATATTGTGCAGTCCAGAGAACAAAGTTTGTGTGAGTGTAGAAGGGTAGGTAGGTACTTTATTGATCCCCGGGTGTGTGTGTGTGTGTGTGTGCATGCGTGGGGGCATGCATGTGTGTGTGTGAGAGAGAGAGAGTGCACATGCATGTTTGTGTGTCAAATGTTCATGTCTGTGGAAGCTGGATGTCATGCCTAAGGCTAATGTATGTCATGTCCAAGGTTAATGTACAATAACAGAAATGAATGCTAATAAAACAACTACATGTCAATAGCCAATTACAATAGATTGCAGTGCTTACATCTTCCTCCACTTCACTCGTTTACCCTTCTGTGGCACATGCACTTAGCGTTTTATGTTCAGCATTCAAAAGAATAACTTCAATGGCCCCGCTTATCAAGTGTCCTTGCTATGCAAATGCTGTCATTGAGCAGGATGCAGAGATCATTTGTTTTGGTTGAAGAACCAAACCAGACTTTAAATGGCATCCCTACAGCATTATCATAGTGAAATACCTCTGTAGTTGGATATTGAAGAACAGCTGGGTGCTGTATTTAGACACAGTGCCAGTAAGCTGTAATTTGTGGAACACAGGCATCCTTTTCCTGAGTGAGCACAATTACAAATACAGGGATGTTTACAGGGAAAGTGTGGCAGCCATTCCAATTAATCCAATGTGCTAGAAAATAACTTGTACTCTCTCTTACTCACATGGGTGCCTCTGAATCTTTAATTTCTCCATTTTGTTCTGTGGAGGATTAGTATGCTAAATGTTGGAGATACAGTGTGCAGTTGTTCACATAAAGGAAGAATGTGCTTCAGAGGCCATGACTGAGCTGATGACCATCATCTTGGGGAATCCAATGTTAGCACATGGTCAAAATCAATCTGAACATAAATATATCTGTAAAGGCCTACAAACTGCCAACAATGTTATCCATGCATCTGTAGAGCATTACTGAATATTTTATTCAAATGAAAAAGATTATCCGCTAAAACTTATACACAGATCAGCCATAACATTAAAACCATTCAGCGGTGGACAGGGGTCAGCATGGGCACTCTGACCGGTCTGCAGCTACGCAGCCCCATACGCAGCAAGCTGTGAGGCACTGTGTGTTCTGACACCTTTCTATCATAGCCAGCATGAACTTTTTTAGCAATTTGTGCGACAGTAGCTCTTCTGTGGGATCGGACCAGACGGGCTAGCCTTCGCTCCCCACACGCATCAGTGAGCCTTGGGTGCCCATGACCCTGTTGTCGGTTCACCAGTTGTCCTAGTCAAGAACTTTCAAGTCAAGAACTTTATTTGTCACATACGCATACAGGATGTGTAGTGAAATGAACCAGTTGTCACCAGTTGTCCTTCCTTGGATCACTTTTGGTAGGTACTACCAACTGCATACTGGGAACACCCCACAAGACCTGTCGTTTTGGAGATGCTCTGACCCAGTTGTCTAGCCATCACAATTTGG